>JAWMAG010000013.1:16890000-17102500 GCA_037013455.1 Ceratitis rosa | reverse complement strand
ATGGTTTTCTTTTAAATGCATCCTACATTACTGTGTGAATCACTTAATACCTATTTTTCTGCTAAATAACTGTCACTTACCTTGGAAAATCTTTGTTTGCTTGCTTTGGAATGTCTTCAGCATTTGTCTGTAAGTTTTTCGAACGACTCTTCGGCATTGTGGACGCATAATCGTCACTCACAGTACGTCTCACCGTCTCGACTTTACCAAGATCATCTGTATTCAACTCTGCAATAGACGCAGTCTCCAGTTGCTCACTCGCAGGTGTTGACACATAACCGGGCAACGGCGGAGGAACTACATCCTCACGTAGCTCGCGTGCTTCCTCGGGCATAACGTATTCAACTGCAGCATCAGCTTCGGCACGCGCAGCAAGTGCATGCTCATCCTCAGCATAATCTGAGAAATCATCAACATCATCCACCGAACGCTCCTCATCGATGGAGGTGTGAAATGAGCTAGCCGCGGACTGACGGCTCGCCAACGAGCTATCGGTATCGGGCGTAGAACGACGCATTGCGGGCGGAAAGACGCGCCATAAGCCGGGCGTGGCGGTCGTAACACCATCCAATTCATTTACAGTATGTGTATTGTTTTGTTGTTGCTGTTTGCGCAATTGATGACGTCCGGTTTTGAATAAGATGCGCTGCTCGGCTGTTAGAGTCTCAAAGCGATGCACTTTCTGTCGTACGCCTAGCAAAGCGGGGTCTGTCACTTGTGTTGTGGGCGTGTCGTCACCATTTATTGTTGTTGTTGCTGCTGCTACGTCCTCAGTTGGCTCATCATCATCTAGCGGCGGCCCGGTTATGGGCAATGGTGGCGGTACCATTCTACGCGTGGAAGCGCGATAAAATGCACTTTCCGTATCGGATTGTAACGAATATGAATATTGCAATTGACTACTGGCGACACTAAGCGAATGCGAACCGCTACTACCGCTGCTACTCGTCGTACTGTGATTGTGACTGCCACTAGCACTGGAGGCACTGGATGAGCTCTCATGCACAGAGCTTGCACTTGAGTTCGCGTTGTTTACACTCTCAGCCGCACTTAGATTAAAAGACTCCACCGAACTGTGACTCTCAACGCTGATACGGCGCGCGGAACGACGTTTAGCGAAGTTACGATTGCTTAGATTACGCTCGCGTCGAAAGGGACGCGGACTGTCGATGGCGCTCTCGTCAGCCATAACTGAGCTTATAATATTTATTATAGTTTTTAGTTAAGAGAAAACAATATTAAAGCGGAAGTGTGCGCGCTTACTGTATGTTTTGTCGTACCACCCACACTTAATATCACTATTGGGTTCTCACTACGCTCACTCACTCTCCGTTGAGCTTTGATCGATTTGCCTCGTGCTCTACTCTCCCTATCTGTTTGATTTTTAGTAACAAATTTATTTGCAAAATTTCTTGTTCATCGTTCTCTCACGCTTGTTTCACACTTTTGTTGTTTATTTTTGTTTTCTTTTATTAATTTGCATTTGTTTGCTTTTTGTTTATGTCGCTCTTCGTTTGTCGTTATTGCTAAAAATAAAAAAAGATATTATTGCTGATTTGTCAAACACTTGTTTTTATGGATTTCGTTGTGGTTTATTGTTTTTGTACACGTCAGTTCTGTAAATTCCACACACTTATCGCACGATCGGTTTTTGTGAAATTTTCTAAATGGAAAAATAAAAACGAAAACAGAAAGGAAATTCACATTTTCACACTTTCGGACCTCGCTAATATATTTGTCATGGCCAGTATAAATAATTATTGTTGCTTTTTCACACAATCGATATTTCCATTGTTCGGATTTATGCAAGAAACGTGTTTTAAGCACTGAAATGTTTTTATTTTAAATAGTTTGTTATATATATTTCATTTCCGTTTATTTTAATTATATTATTTTATTTTTTTTAATTTAATTTTATTTTTTTTTAGTTTTACTTCATTTTATTTGATTTTATTATATTTTATTTTATTTTTAATTTTCTAATTTTATCCTATTTTATTATATTTTCTTTTAATTTATTTTATTTTATTTTGTTTTATTTTATTTTATTTTAAAGTATTTTGTTTTATTTTTTTTATTTTATTTTATTTTATTTTATTTTATTTTATTTTATTTTATTTTATTTTATTTTATTTTATTTTATTTTATTTTATTTTATTTTATTTTATTTTATTTTATTTTATTTTATTTTATGTTATTTTATTTTATTTTATTTTTTTTTATTTTTTTTTATTTTATTTTATTTTATTTTATTTTATTTTATTTTATTTTATTTTATTTTATTTTATTTTATTTTATTTTATTTTATTTTATTTTATTTTATTTTATTTTATTTTATTTTATTTTATTTTATTTTATTTTATTTTATTTTATTTTATTTTATTTTATTTTATTTTATTTTATTTTATTTTATTTTATTTTATTTTATTTTGTTTTATTTTATTTTATTTTATTTTATTTAATTTTATTTTATTTTATTTTATTTTATTTTATTGTATTTTATTGTATTTTATTTTATTTTATTTTTTTTATTTTATTTTATTTTATTTTATTATATTTTATTATATTTTATTTTATTTTATTTTTTATTTTATTGTATTTTATTTTATTTTATTTTATTTTATTTTATTTTATTTTATTTTATTTTATTTTAGTTTATATTATTTCATTTTTTTTTAATGTGTTCTTTTATACATTTGTATGTTTTCAGCAGATTCCAAAAAAATTACAACACATAAAATAGAAATATTTCCCAGCAATTAAAGCAATTCTAAATTTTTTTTCAGCAACACACAGCGTCTACTAAGCAACTAACTAACCATTAAATCTCTAAGCACAACAACTCAACTAGCCCAGCACGGCAGCAATGCTTAAAGCACACAAATGAATATATATGTACTCGTATATTACGTATTAAATGTCTGTCCAGAAAGTCAGCTGTGCAAATTGTTAATACTGCAGTTGAAAAAAATTTTTTTTTGTGAAATTCTCAAACGCTAAAAGCTCATAATAAATTTGTGCTCACCCATGCATACTCATACTTTGAATTAAGTATTAATAAATGTAGGCCAAAAAGTGTATTAGCCAAAAAAGATTTTGGTCTCAATATGCGTTCTATGCTCTTTTGGGCCACATTTTCTCATATTAATTGCTTTAAACTTTTTATTTCTATGAGAATGTGATCACTTTGCTGCTCCCTCTCTCTCTTTCTTTATTGTATTTCGCTCACTCATAATAATGTTTTTTCTTAATTCATTTATTTTCGTTAAATTGTTGCTGTATATTATGTAAAAATAATTCCAATAATTTTTTTATCGCTCATTAACATGTTTTCTTTATAGCCTCTACTTTATTGCGAATTTTCTTTGTTTTCGTCTTGACGTGTTTGCTTAAGTTATGGCAGCGGTTTTTTATTTGCTTTTTGTTTTTGTTTTTCACTTTTTAAATATGTTGTTGTTTATCTTTTTCTTTACTTATCATTTTGCGCAATTTTGCGCAAAGTCAGCGAAAATTAGGTTTTACGTTGCCATAGTGACGTCAAGATATGATCGTATTTGTACTGGCATGAGTTTTGAATAGTTAAAAGTTGAACTTTGATTTTTTTATTTATTTCCACTTTTTAATTTTTTTTAATGCTTTTTTTCTTAAATTTTTTGGTTTCATTATTTTATTTTTTTGTTAAACTTTTCAATTATCATTTTTTATTACTTTTTATTTTTCTTTGAAGTGCTTTCAATTAATTACTTTCATACAAAATTATCACGCTTAAGATAATTATTTGTAATATTCGAAAAAAAAGAATAGCTGCCGTGCTTCTCGTGCGCCTTCCAAGCTGGCACTAAATTTAATTTTCTTGTTTATTTAGCAAAAATATTGATTAAAATCCAATATTTGCAGTGGTTAAAAATATTTTATTGATTTTATTTAGAGAAGGTGCGGTGCATTAAGTATACAATTCTTTATCTAATTTTCTTTTTGTTGCCTGTTTTGTTATCAGTGGAGCCTAGATAAGATTATTTGATTTGAAAAAAAAAATAGGTCGCCATTTTTTAACAGTACAAAATGTAGAAGAATAAACCACCGTGTGCAGAAACTCACACAAGCGACTTAGAAGATCGAAAACTGAGTCACCAAGAGTGTCTAGAAGAAGTAATTATAATTTTTTAACAAACGTTAGGGATGTATTTAACTTTAGTGGCACGAATTGAAAGGTTTTTAAAAATCCTTTAATCATTTCAATTAGTTCAAAGTTGAGATTTGAGATTTTTTTATTGAAAAGACAAAAGTCTTTTCTTTTTAAATAATAGAGGTAATTTTATAATTTGTTGTAAAATTTATTTGGCAAGAAAAAATTGGAAAAAAATGCTTTTTGCGAGACGTCCCGTGCAACAGTGAATAACATAAAAAATAAAACTTATCATTTTTAAATACGATGAATTTAAAATATTAATCTCCTCAAGCCCCTCACAAATTGTTGATCACAATAAAGACTCCTCCTTTTTGGTCCCGTGCGAATGTAATGTTTTTTTTCTTCTAAATTTCTTGATTATCCGAAATCAATTTTACCATAATGTCAATTTAAAAGGACGCCATTCTGAACCCTTATTTGTCCCGTGCGACAGTGTATGAAATTAAATTTAAATTTAAATGAAATTAAAATTAAAGAAACAGATCAAGGTTAAAGTTCTATTGACTAGAAATTTTGTCTGAAGACTATCGTTTTCTCCAAGAAGTGAATCAGAGTCTCACCGAATTGGGAAAAATCGTGCTTATTCTACGAAAAGTTAAAGTTCTATTGACTAGAAATTTTATCTGAAAACTATCCTCCTCTTTAGAAATGGTCAATGGTCCGAGAAATCGTGCTTATAAGTCGAATTACATTACGAAATTCCTTACATAGGTGGCTTTTTGCTTAGATCAAAAGTAAGACTACTCTACTTCCCGCGAGGAAGTGGGTCAGGAGCTGAAGAAAACTAATTTATGGTTCGATTGTACTTATAGTTATTTTTAATTGAATACTATCGATCGATCTCTTAAAAATACCTATACATATTCATGGTTCGTGTCAGTTAAATTTTTGGATAGTATACCTAAATGGAATACTTTTGTTTTCTGGAAATGCACCAGAGACCTGGAAACCAGTTTTATTTGCGTGAAAGGGATCGTCGACAGATTGACAAATGTTAGTATGGTTCGGATGTTAGTATAGATCATGTGTGGGTATGTTCGTGTTACGTGCAAATTGAGTTTGAATAAGCAAAGTTCGGTTAGGTTAACTTCGAGACATTCATATTGCCATATGCATGGAAGACTTTAAGCAGTGATCCATACATAAATAAGTAATTAGATCAATAATATAATAATAAAAAAAAACTAATATTTTAACTTAAACTATACTTAAGAAGGGGTTTTCAACGTTCTTTGCAAAACCAATTAGCATAAAAATTTGACAAAATACAGAAATCCCCTGCAACGTGTACCCGAGTCTGCTAGTAACATATAAAAAACTCCCCCATTCAAATTTAGAAAGTGAGAACGCCCATAGCTGCGTTGTGTCTACTTTGCGGAAGTTCTAATAAATTTGACGTGCCTTTTCAGAGCTTCATTAATAATATCGATTAAAAGTGGTCTCAAAAAAAAAAAATAATAATATTTATTAGCTTTCTTAAACACCTTAACAGTTCTATGGTACCTCATTTCATTTTTCTTTTTTTTTACACTTTATCGCTAATAATAAATAATATGACTAAACCGTTCAAATACAGCTTTTGAGAATTAATTTTTTTAAATTATTTAGATGCCAGTCACGCAGCTAAGAAACGTGTTCGCTGCAATTTAACTGTGTTGTTGGAATTTTTTTCTACTAATTATTTGCTCAGAAAAACACAAGCACAGGTACATAATCGTAGTGCGGACGGTCTGATAGACGAGTCACTCGTTCGTTATGGAAAAGTGCTAGTTAGAATTTAATTTATTATTTCTTTCTTTTTGTTAGCTTTGACTTTTTGAGTAAAAATTTTGCCTAATAAATCGTTGATACAGCAAAACTTCATTCAATATCAGCCATTATCAGCAGATATGGCAAGAGTAAGGTAATAAAGTTATAAATCATAAATAATTTAAAATTGCGATAATAATAGAGTGGGGATTTTTTCACACTTTTGTCACTGTTTTCTTCTGATATTATTTATGGAATTCGTGGCGAAATGCACCAGCACTACTTTCAAGTACACAAAATTTATATTATTTCAATTTGTAACAACTTAAATGATTTTTTTTTATCTTTTTACACTTATTTTATAAAATATTGCATGGTGTCACAAAACTTTGTTAAGGGAGAGATAACAACAAAAGAACATGAAGTTGATTTTGTCGATTTTATAGTACGTGAAGAGTGTAAACCTCAAACTATCTTGGCAGCACTCATCCAGAAGAGGCCATCTTTGATCAACAGAGGCCGAATTATGTTCCATCAGGACAACCCCAGGCCACACACGTCTTTGGTGAAGCGCCAGAAGCTCCAGGAGCTCGGATGGGAGGTCCTAATGCGCCCACTTTATAGTCCGAACCTGGCACCAAGTGATAATCATCTTTTCCTATCCATGGCGAACGCGCTTAATGGTGAGAAGTTGGCCTCAAGAGAGATCTGCGAAAATTGGCTCTCCGAGTTTTTTGCCAATTAGGGACACAGCCTTCTACGAGAGGCGTATAATGAAGTTGGCATCTCGTTAGCAACAAGTTTACGAACAAAACGACGACTTAAATCGGACAAATGTGCACAAAGTTTCATATTTTGAAAAATCAATAAAAAAACCGAACGAACTTTTTACTTGACCTAATATTAAGATTTTCTGTAATATTATCGATCTAAGTGCCTATTTGTATGTGCGGGCCACTTCTTCGGTGCTCAAAACCTTTCCTGCGAATGGCAATATCAAAGCATCGAAGTAAGCCAAACGCAGCATATGGTTCTATGCTTATTCATACTCAACTTGGACGTATAAGAATGGCTTGAACCCGCAGCCGCAGAGTAATAACAAGCCGAAGCGAACATACCTAAATAAGATTTTTCCGAAAAAGTCAGTCCTTGGCCCACTTGCCGTAGAGAAGTGTAGTCTTCCTGTTATTCCAAGGAAAAAGCCACCCACGTACCGAGTTTCAAGTAAAGCACCATTTTTGCAAATATATTAGTCGTTGGTAGAACCATTCCGACAAAATTTCAAGTCAATGGGTCGGTAACTTTACGAGATTTACTGATCTTTATAAACGAACGAAGAGCCCTCGTCAATATGTAAAATGGTCTTAAAGTAATTGTTTCATAATAAGAAAAAACAGAGATCTTGAAACCATCTCGAAACATGTCTTTTTCTCTTAAAAACTCTGACTACAGACGGGACTTATCTTCAACTGTAGACAATCTACATTATTGAATATGGTCTCTTAGATAGTTAATAGCCATTGTATCGTAAATCGGCTACTACTGTGCTCACAGAGACGGAAAATTACGCTGGGTGGTATTAACCATGTCTAAAAGAATGATGTTTCTGAATCAAAAATAAATCTAAACTCAGACTTTTTAAATCAAAATTGCGGAAATTACCGTTATTTTCAAAAAACGTTGAATCAGGTGTAGGTCTGCGTTCGCCTATAGGCAGAGACCCTTAAACCTTTCGCGAAATCGTCGTCCTTCTTTGGCACTTTACAAGAATGCTGCGCGCCTTATTGAAGGAGGTCTTTAGTTTTCAATTATCTACTCAATTAGAAGTACCATTAGTTGGAAAGGTTGAAACTGCATTGGGTCTCGAAGGTGACTGAATTATTACCTTTAATGTTAGTTTCCGGTACTATAAAAAACTGAAGAGATCACTCAAACCCGATCATAAAATCACAAAGGTGGTGTTTTCGCAAGGGGCTTAAATCCTTTCATTACTATTGGCTCTGGCTTGTTGCCGTAATTTCTGTTAACTTCAAAGGATTAATGAAATTGTCCAAATAACAATGTTTCCATCTCTGTCTTCCAAAAACAAGGTATTCACCAGCCCATATCTCCAGAGACTTTGCTTCGAACAATTACAAAAAGCTCATTTACGTACGTGTAGGCATTGATCCACACACTCAGGTTCTGAAATCAACTTCCCAACTTAGTTTTTAAGACACAACAAAAACGGGATGGGACAAGACTCTTGAAATCTGAAATTGTAGAATTCTAAATTTATTCCACAAATACTTTACCACGTCAACTCAAATTAATTTCAATATTTTTTGAAAATTAACATTGCTATAATTCATATTTTATTATTTTAATTTTATTTCATTTTATTTTGTATTAATTTTTTATTTTAAATATTGTTCTTAACAGTTTGAAAGTTGCCTCGTTCAAATGAGCTTTAAACTTTTCTGATTCACATTTCACACTTTAAGTCAAGTTTTCATTTCACAACTCGTAAATTCGTTATTATTTTCCCTTTAAGTACATCCATTATTCTAATTGCCGATCTCACCTTTACTCTCCGCGACGCATAACCCGCACATTTGTGTCACACGGTCAGCTCGTGTCAAAAATTCTCACTTTATTTACCGAATTACATACACCTTCCATGCATTCGTTTACTCGATCAGTCGGTCGCTTGTTTGCCGGCACTTTTTGAGACGTTTATACACTTGCACTTGTGAATTCGTACTGTTTGTGAAAAAAATCGCAAACGTCGAGTAAAAGTCACTAAATAATTTAGTACCTACCTATACTCGTATCCTCCTTCATATCGCATTAATAACATAGTTTGTACACTTATGTTTACTATTTTATCTCTTGCGGCAGTTGTGTTATCTCTCAGCTGCGATCCGTCAGTGCTGATATGATTTTTTTTTTGCCAAATTTCTCTTTATATATATAATTTTATTTTGTTTATAAATTATTTTTTATTTTTTAATTTGGTTGTGTATTATTTTATTTTATTTTATTTTTATTTATTTTATTTTATTTTATTTTATTTTTTATTTTTTTTAATCTTATTTTTTTCCAATTTAGATTAATACTTTTTTATTTAATTTTATTTTATCTAATTTTAATTTATTTTATTTTGGTTTATTTTATTTTATTTTACTTTATTTTTTATTCTATATTTTATGTTATTTTTTTATTTTATATTGTTTTTTTTTATTATAATTTTTTATTTTGTTTTAATTTAGTTTAAGATTTTATTTTTTTTATTTAATTCAATTTTATTCTATTTATTATGTTTCATTTTATTTTATTTTATTTTATTTTACTTAATTTTTTTATTTTTTTAATTTTTTTTTTTTAATTTAGATTAATACTTTTTTTATTTAATTTAATTTTATTTTATTTTATCTAGTTTTAATTTATTTTATTTTGGTTTATTTTATTTTGTTTTATTTTATTTTAATTTTTTTATTTTGTTTTAATTTCATGATATTTTTTTTTTTATTTTTTTAATTTTATTTTATCTTATTCTATTTTATATTACTTTATTTTAGTTTATTTGGTTTGATTTTATTTTATTAGTTTTTAACTTTTTTAACAACAAGTAAAAATTATAATTGCTTTTTTGTGCACATTGCCCTTTCGCTTATCCAACATTTATTTTTTCTCATTCCTCGCCACTTCAAAATGTTGCTGACTCGTTAGTTGTTGGTTCCTTAACTTTTTTTTGCTGGCATTTTCTCATTCTCTTTGTTTACATATTCTGTTTCGCACATTCATTTCTAATATTACTTTTGTTGTTGTTACTTTTTAATAAAAACGTTGGCGAAGTGGTATTAAAACGCTTATTTAACATGTTTATTGTTAGTCGAAATAATTAGTTTGTGTCTTTTTTTATTTATTTATTGTGTTTAAATAATATTACATTATTCTCTTTCTTGGTAATATCGCATATTTTCCCTCGAAATGTTTAGGTCTTTATTGTAATCCACTTGCTAAAGCATATATTGATACTGAAATCTCTTTACATCTTTATAAAACCCCAAAACTGGTTCTCCGCCTGGAGAAAGGGAGGCAGATAACGAGGAATTGTTAAATTGATTCCTTTTCTTCGTTCCTCTCCACCCTGTTTGTGCAGAAAGGGCTGAGGTTGCTGATAAATCCAAAGTCAGCAGTCCCAGTCGGGGTGTTAAGAGCTCAACTTTTAGCCACTTTCGTTCGTATTCCGGATTGATTTTCATTATTGATTACCATGTTAAGGTAGGTAGGTAGGAAATGGTTCCAAGTTAAGAGCATCAACACACTCACAAAAAAATAAGCCCACTGTAATGCCACGATAATTTCTCTGACCCCAAGGCCGATATCCATCTACTTGGTATCCTGAATGAATCCTCTTATTTTAGCTACTACCACAAGACAGAGATAATCCATAAAAAACGACTCCAATATGTCGTACTTTGCCTACCAAGCTCAACTGCCCTGCAGTTCCCATTTGTGTCTCGATGACCAGGGAGGGGTATGAGGGCTTCCAGGGTTGCTCGAAATAATACCTCACCCACTCAACCATTGAAATTTGAACCTTTTGTGTCATATTTGCTTGCCTATGGCTTCTAGCAGGATATCAGTGTCATGAAGGTGGAGTCAGTACCTAAGCAGAAACGCAGTGATCTGATAGAAATGTATAACTCTTTGGCTCTAGAGTGTTCTTATGGTTGAAATGCGTGCTCAACTTTTTCTGTTAATGGGAGAGAAGAGCTGGCAGCGCTGCCAGCTGCTCTGCTACCAATTCAATAGGCCGAATGTCAATGATTTCGTTCAGAGCTATGTTGAGAGTGTATCTAAGCGCACCGCTAGTACCTATCTTTTACAGACATAGGGAACGGTGTCCGCCTGCTCCCATCTCTAAATTATATGCTATTTCCAGCTAAGTTTCTAGTGCAGAATAACTCCTAAATTCCGTTTTTAACTGGTGGATTAATTTAAGGTATTTAGTATTTTTGAGAGCAGGTAGACTACATCCGTTTCGTCGACAACAACTTAAATTCAGCGCACTTTACCAAACCCACGAGCCCACATAGTAAATTTTATAAGGACTCTATCATTCACTGGAAAGTTGTGGGTAATGAAAGTCATAAGAAAATTTTTCCTTCGGAGTTATCAAGCAAAACGCCGTCTGCCCTTAATAAATTAGATTTACCGCAAATATTTTTCATTGATTCCCGCGTCATCTATCGTGTAATAGTAGAAATAGACAACGATTGTGTCTATAATAATAAATTTAAAAGCTTTAATCAACAGCTTTAAGTAGCAAAGACTTCACATGGAAAACTTTGTTGAGTGAACCGCAAATTGAATTTTTAAATAAATAATTAAAAAATTAATAAATGAAAAATTTTTGGGAATTATTAAGAAGCTAAAAAAATAAAAAAGAATATTTGAACTCAATAGATATTTCTCACTTTTTTAACCGCTGAAGCGATTTTCGGCCGAGCTCCTCCTCCAATATGTGGTATGCTTATTCATGTTTTCCCAACAAATGAGTTTATTCTCAGCCGCCTCCGAAAAGCTGGTGGATTTTTGTGAAGAACTTTGATTGTCGTGTCCGCAATTAGAAAAATTGCCTTTTGAGTGTTGGTTGAGCCAGGACTCGGCTTTCTGAATGGCAGTACACACTGCTAATCACTCGTCTGCGGACTTGATAATTTAACGAAAAATCAATATGAAGTCAAGATCTCTTCAGGAGATGACTAAACGGAACAAACTATCCCTGGTTTAAATAGCTGGTCACATAGACATAGAGAAGAATTGCAAGCCTGCAGAGCAGATGAACTTTCTAGACAGATTGCGACCAATCAGATTCTTCGGGATAAAGAACGTATTGGTATGCCTATCGTCACATGCAATTAGGTACTTAAGGAATTCATTTTTAGACCTTCCACGTCGAGGTGGATATGGGATGGAAAGTAGTCAAAATAGAGTGACAGAACGACATTCAGAAAGGCTGGCGGCCATAGAAGATGTTGCAACTGCTGCAAAAATGAAGGGAAAGAAATGGTTGTTGGTGAAGAATTGCTCTGCTGTAAGTAATAGCGGACTTAACAAAATTCATTTGGGAGGCCAAGTGGTTGAAAAATGTTAGATTAATATTTGTAGCAAATCGATGCACCTACGTGTATATAAGCGTAGCTACATTCCAAAAAATCGGCAACTTCAGTCTAACCTATAAACGCATTCATCAGCGGTCAAGTGTGATTTTCTCACAAGGACAATCTGTAGTTCCTCAGGCGCTCTGAAGTAACTGTATTGAGTTCTGCCCGAGACGGTCAGCGATTTAATATTGCTCTCTCTCTCTGACATTTTCAGCCTTAAAGCACGATTCTTACTACAAATATATTTTTCTGATTTGAGTATGGGAGTATGTATGTATGTATGTATGTATACAAGAAATAAAACAATTTCTTACTTACGACTTTAGTCCAACCAATCCTCTACTAGGAAATGTATGAACGATTTTTTTGTAATTTCGATAAACATATAAGGAAATGTAATGCGATGTATCGATATAAAAGATAGTAAAAATTAAGCTATGTTTACAATATTATACCCTCATACTGGGTTCATAATAGTTTCCTTCACATTTAGTAAAACGTTTTGCAACGTCAATTAGAGCATTAAAGTGTCTTTAGCCTAGTCTTTGTCAGTTGAACATTAAATTGATGTCCTTTTATAGATAAAATGAGCTTCATTTCATCCCCCAAAATCCTTCCTTTAACAGTTACCCCAGTTGAAAAAAAATCGTTCTAAATCATGGTTCGCCTTCAGAAACTTAGAAACAGTACAAGTTGAACGTCTTTGTAGTAAGAATAGTTTCTATATAATGAAATTAATATTGTATATACCTATATACATATGTAAGCATTACAAACCATCGAAATAAAGGGTGTTTTTTTTAGATGTTTCGAAGTTGATCTTTTTGACAGCTTGCGCAGGAGTCATAATGGCAAATCATGCAAATTTATTACCAAAATAATGATGCGTTTCGCTTGACGCATTGCACACTGCATTCGGTCGACATAATCACCCAGGGAAATCGGTAAATCGAGCAATCATTGAGCTTCCACATCATGTTTACTTTAGTGGATAACGCATATCCTCAAAAACGCCTTACAGTGCCAACGCAACGAAGATACTACTGCTGCTGTAGATCAGAGTGTCAGAGAAGATTCTAATTAGTTCAACCACCAACACAACAATTGGAGCTGATCCCATCCACTGTGTAGAAGATTTTATGGAAGAATCTTGGTTTGCGGGCTCCCAAGCCCAAGTAGTGCGACCATCAAGCGAGTCGCACGTTCGGTGAATGGGCCCAAACCGAGATGAACACCGATACCGATCTTTACAACAACATTTTGTTCAGCGATAAAGCTCAGTTTTGGTTCAGGGGTTACGATAATAAACAGATATTGTCGCATTTGGTGTGATGATAATCTACAAGCCATTGTCAGGCGCCTTTACATCCTCAAAAAATCACTGTTTGTTGTACTCTGTGGGCAGAGGGAAAAATTAGTCCATATTTGTTAAAAAAAAAAATGAAACCGGCGGTAATGTTACAGTCAATGAGGACGCTATAGCGCCATGATTAATGACTTTTTCGTGCCTGAATTGGAGCATATCGATGTGGACAATCTTTGGTTCCAACAAGACGGTACTACATGCCATAAAGCCATTGAAATAATCAATTTATTGTAGAAAACTTTTAGTGAAAAAGCACTGTGATTCTGTAGCGTGGCCTCCAAGATCGTTCACCGTTGGCCTTTTTTTTGGGCTTATGTGAAGTCGCTTGGCTACGCAGATAAGCCGTAGATGATGGACGCATTGGAAGAGAACCGTTATCTTTATAAAAACGCTAAATTCTTGGCCATAACATTAAATTATTTGCGGTTTATTTCTTTTTGAAAACCACATGTTAAAAAAACCACACTTTATCAATATCGATTATTTACATTTAAAATGAAATGGTAATATGAGTAACTAAATAAATTTAAAAAAAAAATAAAAATTTTATTACAATAAACCATTTTTTTTGCAATGTGACACACGACCAACGCACTTGTTGCTGTCCAAGGCTTGGAATTGTTTAAACAATACGACCAAATAAAATTAAAAATATAAACAAAGAAAGAAATAGAGCACTTATTGTTAATGTTTTATTTATTTAACAATTTTTTTTTCTTCCTATTGTAGACTATATATACATATGCACATATACAATACTTACGTATGAAGTGTGCGATATAAAGATGCCTGTTCAATATTTGAACGATGTTGCAAAGTCGTCCGACGATAAAAAAATAAATTAAATAAATAAATAATTGAAATAAGCTACTTATGTAAGTACTACATTTTTCAAATTTTTGGTTCATTTTTGAGTTCCTGGTTTTGTAATGATTTGATTGTAGATCAATTGATGTCCCCATTCAGTAATGGTATAAATGATTCAAGTACTAAGAGACGTTTTGAATAGAGGAGGGAGAGAGAGAGATAGTTTTTGTGAGCCAGAAAACTTCTTGTATGGTATAATAAAAGAAAAAAAGAAGAAAGCAAGAGTTCCCTAGCTCTTACCACTTCAAGACTTTGGCTTTGGACTGTACTTTTGGTAAGTCTGTCCAAGGTAAACCACAAACGTTCGCATATCACTTGAGTCCTCATAAAAAAAGCAGAACGAAAACATGAAATGTTTCTATATTCAAAGTCTACTGTCAATATCGGTAGTCAAGGCTTTTTAACTAAGAACGACAGAAACGATCTTGATATAATTTTAACTACATTTGCGAGATGCAAGAACATAAACAAAAAAAATATTCGTCTGATGTTTTTTCTTAAGCAGAAGTATGATCGTAATCTCATTATACCTAGTACAACATAGATAGATTTAAATTTTCAACTATGCAATCCACTTTCCAGCCTCTTTTTCCAAAGAGAACACTTGATATATTTGTGGAAGCAGTGGTATCACCACAACCTTCGGGAAGTGAATTGCGTTTAGAATCAGTTGGTAGCATTTCGTATCCAAAGACTGAATATAGTTTATAAAGTCAAGTACATCTGTCAAGTTGTGCCTACGGGTTGTTTAAACTTCTAGCAGCTGCCAGCAAAAATAACCCCTGGGGCAGCATCCTTGCAGTTACTGCACAAGGTAATGGCGTAAAAGCGGTATCTGGAGAGTCCTTGGACGGATAAAACTTCGGGTCGTTCTAGTATAAAGACCTGACCCTCGTGGAAACTTTTTAATTTTAGTCGCCTCTTATGACAGGCATGCCTTACCGTGGGGGAAACACCTTGAGCTCCTACTCCACAGGGTCTAGTTTATTGGAAAAGTAATAAAGAAATAATAATTTTGAACACTCTAAAGGTAACGGTATTTTGCAACATAGTGAAAAAATATTATGTTTGTTCTTCTACATTTATGTTTTAATACTGCTATTATTTTCACCGCAGTTGTATATATGTATGTATGCAAAAATGTAACAAAAACAATCACCAAAAACATACAACAGATGCTCTCACTGTGCTCAGCAGCGCTCACAGCTCTCAACTTCTAAAAGGCAGCAAATTCACTTAACCACTTAAAGTGAAGGTAACAGCAGCGATCTCATTATCACAAAACTAACTGTTTTTTCCACACATTAGCACATGAGTAGGTACTTATAAATGATAAAAATTTTGAGACGTACAGAAATAGATTTTTGAGCATTTAAATATATTTATTTCATATACACGTATGTATATATTTCATATGTCAGACTTGTGCTTACATACAAACCTTCCAAGACTTAATTAAAAACCACCCAACCGCACCCAAACGCTCTCGCCCACAACATAACCCAAAGCTGAGAGTCGCAAAACTGCAGCGTTCCCCCGGCAGTCAACGTGCTGCCACCCCCCAATGAAGTACACTAACTCTCTCGCACAACATTTCGCCGGTTGTTTGCTGTACACGCTCAGCTTTCGTCGTACATGTACGGTATCTCAAACGCCTGCCGGCCTCTGCTGCGCGCTCTACGTGCTGCGTGGCGTATTTAAGCGCTGAGCGCACCACCCAATCTTTGTAGTCTGTTCAGAAACACTCGTAGGTTCAGCTGTGCAGTAGCAAGAGGCTTCAGAAGATTCGGTTAATGTGTGTTTCAATTTAATTTTTTTTTTATTTAATTGAAATTTTAATTGGTTTTTTGTTTAATACAAAAATTTTATTTTTTAATACTTTTAATTTTTTTTAACTTTTTTTTTTAGTTCATATAAAATTTGAAAGCAAATTAAGTGTACATTATTCGAAAATTTGGATTTAAGGTAAGAATAAAATGAAATAAAAATTATAATTTTAATAAAAATAAAATTCGCTACTTTTTGCTGGAGTGTTGTTTGTGTTGACTGGAAAACTTTGAGAGCATAAATTAAATTAATAATTTTTTTTGAAAAAAAAAAACATTTATTTTTAATTCTTTAACAAAAATTTAATTGAAAAATGTTTAAATGATGTAATGTTTGAAATTTAGTAGAAAATTTAATTTACTTTTTTTTACGTATTTATTTTTATATTTTCGAAATCGAGAAAGTGTCTTCGTAAGAAAATATACAACAATTCGAGACAATGAAAGGAAATCCATTGTAAATGCTATTGATGAGTTAGTTTGTGCGCTTGTTTGTGTGTGTATATGTGCGTGTGATTTTTTTTCCTGCAGCCATTTGAGTGAATTGATGTCATTTCGAAATTTATAAAAAGCTTACAACCACCACGCAGTGTTTTTGTTAATTTGAAAATTCGATAATCGGCGAAATCAATTGATACCAAAGTGTATAGCCAGCGATCCATAGAAAGAGAACTCAAAAAAAAAAAAACAAGAAGCAGAAAGCGAAATGAAAATTCACTTAAATGTAGCAAAAGGGTTAACAGTAAATTAGTCGCACGCATTTTAGTGGCAGTGAGCGCGTGAACGTGAACCGAGTGCGATCTCAAAAAACTGTTTCAGGGACAACGTGCAACGAGTAAGTTCGAAAAGACATTCAACAGATCATAACCAAATATGCAGGAGATTTTTATAAATTTAAAAAAATTAATTTAAAAAAAAAAATTAAATAAAAACACTACGCCGTGGAGTTAGTGGTTTAAGTTTTGTTAGACAAATTTTTTTTTTCAGTGCTGAAGTGAGTTTATTATAAATTTCTACTGAATTTTGACCCACTTACGTTTTTCTTTCCTACGTACTTCAATATCTGATTATACAATCTATGTATGTATGTCAATAAAAATATTGTTTATAAAACCATTTTAAATATTTTAGCAGATATTTTAAAGAAAACAGTTAAAGTAGCGTTAAATTTATTTTCGTAAACGCTTGAAAAATCGTAACAAAAATTTTAAAATTTTATAACCATGACCTAACCTCAACTTCGGTAATATAGGTATAATATATGGAATAACGAAGAAAAATTCTTGAATAAATAATTATTATTGCCAAAACTGGCCTACAGAGATGGGATAAGTGGAACTACCCAGACCTGGTATCGAAAACTTCAGTGAAATTCCATAGAACATCTTCAAAGATATTTTCTTTTTTTTTTCAACAATGAGGGCAACATTACGATAATTATATACATACAAATTAGTGAGTTTACACAAAACTATTTATGTAAGACTAAAACCGATTTCGGAAACTTTTTTCTAGTATATTGTATTGTCATTGACTCAAAACTAAAATAGGTTAACATGGTTGGTGGTTGGTGGTTCGAAAGATGTTGGTTGAGTATACCATTGAGTATTTCACCTTCCTGGAATATTCTCAGTTAACCCAAATAATTTCTATTTCTCTGGTAACATCAGATTTTTCGAAGACTAGGTCAGCTTAAACTCTTGGAGAGTCTCACATAGATGATCCCACATACATATCTAGTGTTACCAGATGTAGTACGTATTACCAAAACTCTGTACTGCTACACTATCTGTTATCTTTCCAATTTAAAGAACATGAATTTATGGTAAACTCTACGAAAATCAATTCATGTTGCCAACATATTCGAGAGCAATACCGACAAGGCCTTAACAAAATATTTGAATGGACACTAAAGGTATTGGTTCCAAAAAAACTCCTCAAAGAGTAGTCATACAAATTTTAAAGCTATATGTATTAATTATGGTTTTTTCATTGCGATCGGCTCTTGGCAGGAGCATTCCCTTCCCACCAGCCGTTTGGAGAAGGCTTAGTACAAACTATAGATCTCTACATCTGTTATAAAAACAATAAGGTCCATGCCACAAATTGGGGAAGTAAATCGAGCGAAAAGCGCTTCAGTTATTATAAGAAAGACAACTGTATAGTTCGTCTGGCCACAAGAGCCGTGTTATTAGCATTGCCTTTAAACATTAGGAAGTCCAAGGTTCGAGTTTTCGTCTGAACAAACATTCAAAATTATAGAAAATTAATTGTTCTAATTGCGGTCCTCTCTCGGCAGCGAATGTCAAGCCTTTCGAGTGTATTCCTGACATAAAAATCCGTCCAGAGGCGGCTTAACCTTTAGGTCTCTCCATTTATTGGAAAAAAAATCAAGACGCACATCACAAATTGGAGGAGGAGCTCGATCAGTAAAGTTGTGGATAGAAAATCTGAAATGTTTCCTTTAAAATATCTCCTTCACTCGAGCCGGTATATAAAAACCATTTATTTTGTTCACTCTGTCTTCGTTTGATTTTCAGCAGCTTTCTGCTTTAATTTCTGTCTGTCTTCCAATTCATTCTACATCTAAACCTTTTTACCAAGTACAATTCTCCTGGCAACGTGCCCAGTAAGTCACTATTTTAAAGGTGTTCAGAATCGTTTTTTTTTATTGTGATTTTCGAATTTAATAAAATAAAAAAAAAATTAAATAAATTCAAAAGTAAATAAAATACAAAATTCACAAAAAAAAAAAATAAAATAAATAAAATAAAACGAAATAAAATAAAAAAATTATATTAAATTAAATTAAATGAAATAAAGTAAAATAAAATAAAAAATTAAATGAAATAAAGTAAAATTAAATAAAAAATTAAATATAATAAAATAAAAAATAAGATAAAATAAAACACTATAAAGTAAAATAAAATTAAAAAAAAAATAAAAATAAATAATATGAAATAAATAAAATGAAAAATTTATAAATAATATGAAATAAATTAATAATAAAATGAGCTGAAATGAAATCAAGTAAAAAAATAAAATAATATAAAAAATAAATTAAATAAAAATATAAATATAATAAAATAAAATATGACCTAGAATAAAATATAAATAAAGAAAAGAAAATAAAATAAGCTGAAATGTAATGAAAAAATAAAATTATATAAAAAAATAAAAAAAAAAATAAAATACAATAAAATAAAAAATAATTAAAAACAACAAATCTTTTCGGAAGTAAGGAGCAAAGAAGGCATAAAAACTGAAATAAATTAAATTTAAATCATTGCACAATAAAAGTCAATTAAACATTGCAAATTGTTGCTAATTCAATTTGACGTTGCTCGTCTCTTTGTCGATTTTTTTTTTCTTCAATTGGTTGCATTTAATTGAATTGAATTTATTTTTGTGTTTTTTTTTTTGCTATTTTTCGTTAAATTTAAATTGCTCACGATGCTGCAAAGGCTCGCCTTTTGCTTGATTCATTGAAAACTATTTAAATTTTGTGTTTTTATTCGTTTTTTTGTTTTTGCTCAATATCTAATCTCAATTAGTTGTTTATTACAATTTGGCATCTGTTTGTGCGCTTTATCGTGTTCACATTGTTGGCATTGATTGATTTACACATACATATTTGCATGTATACCTATGTATGTAATGTAGTGCTAATGGGCGTATTAATTGAAAGCATTAATTGAACGTATTATAATCTAATGTGACAATTTATGTTGAAGCCGCTTGATAATGTCATTTATGGCCTGGAATTGATAAGAATTTCATCATGCGAGAGGGAATTTGGAACTCTTTCATTTGTTTAGAAAAATAAATTCAAAAACCTTAGGCGCCAACTGCGGGGTTTATGGGAGCACAATGGCAGTAATACAGTGGTAAGTAGGCAGCACCTCAATTAGTCCACCAAAGGGGGCCATTGTGATAACACTGAGGATCCTAATGAGCGCCGCTATACTGATCTATACTGATGGATCCAATGGCGAGACAAATAAAAGGGCATAATTTTCTTCCAGGACCGCCCTTTCAACCAAGATAGCTAACCAGAGGTTATTAATATTACTGAAGGTGTCAAACCTGATTGGTCGGAAGCCAATGATGGGCAGAATAAGCCTACTCAATGCCTTAGATATGGCTGCTGGCCTCCAGTATTTTCGAAGATTTGACAGATCGCGGACAGATAGAAAGTTGATTGCGTTACACAGTGAATTGGATGAGATACTCTGATACCGCCCAGCACTCCGTGCGAACCGACATCAACTACTCTGAAAAGCTTAATCCGTATGCCCCGCAGAATCAATTTTATAAAACGGACTAAATATTTTGAGCATGCAGGCGGCCGTAATAGCCGAGTGCTTGACATTGCGAACTGCCATTTGGAAGGCTAGGATTCGAGTGCTCTTTCGTAACCCCTGCGGGTTAGGGTTTCACGAATTTACCAGTGGTAAGGCATCATTTTCATTTGTTTAGAAAAATAAATTCAAAAACCTTAGGCGCCAACTGCGGGGTTTATGGGAGCACAATGGCAGTAATACAGTGGTAAGTAGGCAGCACCTCAATTAGTCCACCAAAGGGGGCCATTGAGATAACACTGAGGATCCTAATGAGCGCCGCTATACTGATCTATACTAATGGATCCAATGGCGAGACAAATAAAAGGGCATAATTTCCTTCCAGGACCGCCCTTTTAACCAAGATAGCTAACCAGAGGTTATCAATATTACTGAAGGGGTCAAACCAGATTAGTCGGAAGCCAATGATGGGCAGAATAAGCCTACTCAATGCCTTAGATATGGCCGCTTGCCTCCAGTATTTTCGAAAATTTAACAGATCGCAGATAGATAGAAAGTTGATTGCGTTACACAGTGAGTTGGATGAGATACTCTGATACTCTGACCCAGCACTCAGTGCGACCCGACATCATCTACTCTGAAAAGCTTAATCCGTATGCCCTGCAGAATCAATTTTATAAAACGGACTAAATATTTTGAGCTTGCAGGAAGGTTGGCGGCCGTAATAGCCGAGTGCTTGGCATTGCGAATTGCAATTTGGAAGGCCAGGATTCGAGTTTTCTTTCGTAACCCCTGCTGGTTAGGGTTTCACGAATTTACCAGCGGTAAGGCATGGCTGTCATAAGAGGCGACTAAAATCCAATAGTTCTCGCGACAGTCGTGTCTTTATACCGCTACGACTCGGATTCTTATCCGGCCAAGGACTGTCACTTCCACAATATTCCCCAAAAACTGTTTTGGGATATTTTTTTTTTTTTTGGTTACAACAATAAAAAACAATAGCCCTGGCTCGACAAACATCCAAAATTAGAGAAAACAAATTTTTCTAATTACGGTCGCCCCTTGGCAGGTAATGTCAAGCCCTCCGAGCATATTTCTGACATGAAAATCGAATCCTCTCATAAAATTCCATCGGCAGTGCGGAAGCGGATGAACTCGGCCGAAAATCGCTTCAGCTATTGCAAAGCGCCAAAATATATATATTATATACTTGTGAAAATGGTACAGCAATGGACATCACAATGTGGCCTGCAGTAGGTCTAAGTGTGTTTGATTACAAATCCATGTTCGCTTGTGACCAAGCTCTAGTGCGCTCCATGGCTTTTACCAGTGCAAGAGAAATTTTCGAAAATCCTTGAGTCAAATGGACTGCATTTTTCTGCGCTGAGGCTTTTGGCATGCTAAGAACCAATTTGCATTGTTCTAGTTGAGCAACTCAGCTGCTGCCAGCCAGTTCGACCTAACCTCACTTATGAACAATGCACTCAAAGGATGGCATTTCATTTAAAACTGCAGTGGCAGATTTTTTTTTGAATATTTTTTCATTGTAAAACCGTTATTACGTTAATTACGTTCTCCACTCAACCATTTAAATAATTATTATATTCCTCTTTTATATTAAAATTCTACTTCTTATTTTTTTGTTTTTTTTTTGTTTTTTTTTTTTTCTTTGTAAGTTTATGGTTTCCTTTCTTGGAAACGCCGGTTTAATGTTGCATAAACTTGTTTTTTTTTCTTGAACTCTTCTGCATGCAACTTCCGCATTTGCGCTACTCTGCTGGGAATAACTCATTTTTTTTTTTTGTTATTTGTGCTCTCCACACGAAAACAATAAAATTCGGCTTTGACCGTCAAAGTTTTGAGTATACTTGTTGCTGCTCCCGTTTAACCGGTTTAAGCGTTTACCGGCAAGCGTTTTTTTTTCTCATTTCCTTTCTTTTTCCTAACTGCCGGCTAGCGAAGCTTGTTTTGTGCCATCACTTGACCGGCTTTTTTTTCGGTGGCTCAGACAGTCGCGTGTTGCCAACAGCAACTGCTACTAAAGCAACCACACCTCAAATCCTCAAATCATGCCAACTTTCCGCAAAGCTCCCTTCCACCGCTGGCCACCACAAAGCTTAGCAGTTGCAGTTTGATTTCGTTTGGCGAATTTTTTTTTTGTTAGTTATTTGCTTTTGCCATTCACCGCAGAGTCGTTGCATCGAATTTCATATTGTCTGACTGTAGCGGTGGCAACAATAGCAATAGCAATAGCAATAAGACGCGCTTCTCTACAATGCAGAAGCAATGAAGCAGAAGAAAGCGCCAACGCCCTAAATTCAACCGCAAATGCAGCATAGCTGTGATGTGGTCGGAGGAAGTTGGTTGCGGCGGGTTGTATGTAATATGAGTAATTGGTATTAGAGCGCATTTAAGCGTGTACGCCGACAGCAAACCAACAGCAAACAAGCCATTGACTGCGGTGGGTGTCAATGTGCTGGGACTGACGACATGTACAAGTATGTGGTGGCAAAGACCAAATCTGGCATTTGTTTTTTTTTTCAAACAAACTGTACTAGTTGCCAGCTTGTCGTTGGCGGTGCCGGCTGCTATGGCGACAGTATCGGTTAAACATGCATTTATTGCATTTAAAATACTTCTGCTTTCTTGGCGTTCTTTCTATCTCTCTGTCTGTCTGTCTGTCGGTCTGTCTGTTTGTGGCTCAGTGTGGGCGTCGCTTTCTTCGCTAGCATCGCATTCGTTGCCCGGCTCGATTGGGTTCGAATGCTCGCATTCCAATAGCGCATTAGGCGTATTTCCTGAATCCACACAAACGAGCATTGCAATTAAACGCCCACCAATGCCTTGCACACACACATACACAAGCACACATGAGTCTTCTCTACTTCCGTGAGCTCCCACTTTACGGTTAAACACACACACACCAACAGTTTGTCTTATGCCAATTAAGCTCGTTTAGCATGTTAAACGCTCCAATTGCTGCAATTCTTACAAGCATGTGTTAATTTCTATGTGCAGAGCACAAAATTAACCGTTAGCCTTGAAGACTGAATGGTTTTTGTGTACCCGAAAGTATGAATTTACACTTGTAGATCATTTTTTAAGTAAAAAATTGACAAGTACTTAATAATAAATTACTGTAATTTGTGGAAAATATTAAAAAACAAATTTTTTAGCATATAAACATCAAAATACACATAAATTGCAACTTCCCATGCCAACCCCTGCCTACTTTGGCCATGAAAATATGCTAAAAAAAACAAAAAGAAACCAGTTTCCAGTCTCATTGATTAAGCGTCGCCTGTAGTTTTGTAAGCTGTTCATTCATGCATACTCGTACACACATATGTACACGTATGTATATTCCAATGCAAATTTATGTAAAAAATAATCATGAAATTCTTGTCTCCATTATGCCCTTAGTTGGACTCTCTACTCGCCATGAACGTTTTAGCAGACGCATGTAGGTTGAAAACGCCGGCAATGGAGTGTAAAACTGGTTGGAATATTTTATTTATCTATATTTACCAATAAAAGAATTTAAATAAGTCTGATAAATAATAAATTACTAAAAATAAACAGAGCAGAAATAATGAGTCATTTGACAAACGATAACAGAGTGTTTATTTTTTTTTATCGATTTTACATAAAGGCTTCTGCTACAACAGCAGCGTAGGCGCCTTAAGGCAGTGACAAATAGAACTTTAGCTTCGCGTTGTGTGCCAACATGACTTTGACGTTTCAAATGAATATGTGAGGTGTTTATTATTAGACGTTCGATTTTTAATGAGGCAATACTTTTTTCGGTGTTGATCATTTTGACAGCTGTCACTTGATTTATACTCAGTTTGGTTTGCCATTTCATAATTAACAGACTTCCACCGAAACAAGGTTTGAAAATCGTACAATTTTATTACCAAAATAATAGTCCAGGTTTTTCCAATATTCCGACGACATAATCGTCCAGCAGAGTTGATAATTCGAGCAACCATGCATCGGTTTCGCATTTTTTAAATATTATGGCAAATATTTATATTTTTAATGAAGCTAAATTCTTGGTCATGATATTAAAGTAAATTCATTATATTTCTTTTTGAAAACCACACATCGTAGCTGGAAGCCAGGTCTACACTGTAGAGCGATGCAAATCCGAGCCCTTACAGAGCAGCCATTGGAACATTACTCCGGAGAACCGGCTGGTGGTCTGGCAAGCAACACTTTATTGGTGTTTTTTTCCTCGACGATGATGACCACCTTTAACTTTTCTATTTTAGTACTATATTATCTTTAAGTGATGGTATTCGTATTTTTTTTTTTTTTTTTCATTTCAATAGTTAATCGTTGCAATAATAGTACAAAATTCGGAATGCAGTTCCTCTACTCAATCAATATCTCACAATCCCATAGCCACACTGTTGACGGTCAAACATACCATTTCGGGACAAAAAGAGACAAAACTCCACAAGACTCTCATCATTCTCGTTCTATCTTGATAACATTCATGGGAGCGGCCTTAGCAATTAAAGGTTTCGTGAAAGATTTGTAATTATTTGGCTATGAGCGACATCGAATACCGTCGGACAATGGTCCATGCGGGCACCGGCTGGTGGAAACAGTGGAATAACAAGACCTCTAAATGCTCAGGTGGAGAAAAACCTAAATTCATTTAGAGTCTTCAATTGACTGCGACAAAAAACACTATTGACGTGGCATTATTAATACGATTGCAATATCGAAAGCAATGCCTACTTCAATTAAGTCGGTAAATATTGTGCTCCTCACAAGCCATTTGCTGAGGTCGACAACATTCTCAGAAAGTTGAATAGCAGATAAAGTTTCTTATAAATATTCATAGCTCCATTATCTAGAGATCTCTTCAGCTTCATCAAAATTAAAAAAAAAAAATATGCATAGATACACCTGTCGCTGATTGGTTTATTTATTTATAATAAAAAAAATATCTTTCCACATACACGGTGTGTCCCAAAAATAACCGAACTTTTTGGGTATAAAATAGTAAAATACACATTATATTATCTCGGTTACGGCTGCTTAATTTTTTTCAATTTTTTTTTTTAATTTTTTAAACTTCAATTTCAATTTTTTTTCAAGTTTGACACAAAATTTTAAATTTGCTCTTTGTTCCATTTTTTTTTTTTTTTTTTTGGAACCATTAGCACACTTTTGGTTTTATTGAAATGACTGTCACTTTTACATCTGTCATCCGATTTACATGAAGTCAGGTGCGTTTGAAAGAGGATGAATGTATCTTTTTAATGTTGCAAATTTTCAATAGATGGCGCTGTATGTTGTATGATTTAAATATAAAGTTCGGTTATTTTTGGTACACACCGTGTATATGTAGTTTACGGTAAATTATTCTCTTATCTTATCTTTTTTATATTTATAAGTGCTGTTATCATTTGATATGCTCGTTCATACGAGTATGAAAAAAGCTTTCTTTGCTTTGTTGCCACACGCGCATCAAAGTGAAAAATAAAACGTAAATTATATTATTACGAGTATTATTATCTTATCTCGATGCTTTTAATGAGTACAAAAACTGTAGAGAACGTTCAGACAGTTCCATGTCGCTATAATTCAATTTGTCGTAAATTCACTAGATCGGCAAGGTAGCCGAGAAATTAGATATTAGGGAAGTTTATTCAACTGGTACCTGGTAAAAGTAGTTATGTAATTCTTAGGTTAGATTAGGTTAAGCTGGCTGGACGAAATACATCTATAGTGTTGCCAGGCACACAACATGCGACCAAGCTGCATTGCTATACTCCTATGTTGTCTCTAGTATGATGAGTATTGCTATTCTTTTCGCGAACTTAAGTGGTCTTGCTGGCCCCTAGAGCATTGCCGATTGAAGAGCTTGTAGCTTTTCTACGCCAAGTGTGTATACCATTTGTCACAGATTACATGCTCCATTGTCTCCACACATTCCTGGTATTTCCTACATTTGAATGACCACTGTCTGACCTATATTAAACGCAGCCTGGAGTCCGACCTCTTTACAGATAGTACAAACTTTGTGGGTTTAGTATTGTATATTTTACCCAGAGTCTTCGCGATTATGCAGCACTTAGCTCTCGTTCCCAGAGTCTATTCGCCTCAAGAAAAAATATTAATTCTTCTTTTTTCTTCACTTCCTTGAACGGAAGTGGAAGGTTGGATGCTGCGTCTTATTTTAAATAGACATTCTTGTTCGATCATACTTGAAAGGAATCTGCTTCGTTATCTTACAGTTACCGATATGGATTTCCATATGTTTTGAGCTAGTATCTCTTCAAAATATAAGCGAAGCTCTCTTATGGTCGCTTATGGTATTAAATCGGTTTGGGTTTTGGTCGAGAGATGCTTCCTCTTTGGCCAATTGTTTTTCGCCGGAAACCCATATCACAAGGACATCGAGAGTGGACTTGTCAGCAAGTTGACGATGCTGTCATTTACCTTCGGCCGGCTGTCCCGTGTATATGGTTGCCTTCTGTAACCTCTATTACTTGTTGACTAGAGCTCGATACCTAGTACTCCCGCTTGGTAGTTACTAGCTGAGCAAAGTGTAGCCATTCACGTGTAGAAGGTACCTGGAAGGAACTGTTGAAACCTAACCTCGGGATCTGGAATACTTTCTACTCATATCTATCTATCTATCCAACTGTATGTATGGTATGTATCTAAGAAAAAAAGTAATAAAAAAATATGGTAAAATTTTTGTTTTGCTTGACACGCCAGCAAAAAAGTAGCAGAAATTACAAAAACATTTAAAATTACATCAAACAATTCTTCATATAATTATTTAAAAAAAAAAAATTAATTAAATATTTTTCCTCATTTTTGCAGTTACCGCAAACAATCAACCGAAAACGACAAATAATCAGTAAAACAAAAAAAAAAACAAAAACATATAAATAATGGCCGATGAAGCACAAGCACCACCACCAGCTGAGGATGCGCCACCAGCCGAGGGTGCCGAGGGAGCGCCTGCCGAAGGGGCCGCTGATGCGCCACCAGCTGAACCCATCAAACACACCTACACCCTCTTCTACTTCAATGTGAAAGCATTGGCTGAGCCGCTACGTTATTTATTCGCATACGGCGGTATTGAGTATGAAGATGTGCGTGTCACGCGTGACGAGTGGCCGGCACTCAAGCCGAGTAAGTGCGCCAAATAAATTACATTTAATAATTTTTTTTTCAATTAAATTCTTTTCTTTCCTTTTTTTACACACACACACAGCAATGCCGATGGGTCAAATGCCCGTTTTAGAAGTAGATGGCAAACGTGTACATCAGAGCATTTCGATGGCCCGCTTTTTGGCTCGTACAGTTGGCCTGAACGGTTCCACACCGTGGGAGGATCTACAAATTGATATTGTTGTTGATACCATCAACGATTTCCGTCTAAGTAGCGAACAATGTGTGCGCTTGCATGTTGCATGTTGTTTTGATTAATTTTTATTTTAATCTATAGAAATTGCAGTCGTTTCCTACGAACCGGAAGATGAGATTAAAGAGAAGAAACTCGTAACACTCAATGCTGAAGTCATTCCATTCTATTTGGAAAAATTGGAACAGACTGTTAAGGATAATGAGGGACATTTCGCATTGGGAAAGGTGAGTTAACTATGGGAAATACAAAAACAAAAACAAATACTTTAAGTCTCGTCCGGTTACTAGTTTAAGAAGGTTTTGAATAAGAACGAGCTTCCTGATACCGTCGTTTCTTCATTTAAATGAGAGACTGTAGGTTTTGTTCTTACAAAGAACCAGCAGTTCCAGGTTTTTCGTCTGGCTGCCACGAATATAACCTAACCTAACCTAATTTGTTTTCTGTATCTCCTTCTAACGCATTCTGCCTACCTGCCTGACTGTCTGTCTGTTTGTCTAGAGCGCGTTCTGTGTTCAATAAACCCTCTCTTAATTGTAAATGTTGGGAGGTGCCAATTCAAAGCAGAGCTGCCAAAGACTAATTAACGAAGAAGGTACAAGACCATACGTGCCCCTTTCAGTAATATGTGACGTGGTCCTGCGGGTTGTGGGCTCAAGAATTTACCCGTCGTAAGGCGTACCTGTCGTAAGAGGCGACAAAATTCAATAGTTCCCGCGAATGTCGGATATTTATACCGGAACGAGTCGTATTTTTATCAGGCCAAGTACGGTCGCTCCCGAAAACCAATTCGGGGTATTTGTAGAGTCACCATCTCGTTAACTCTCTTTCCATGAACGGCGTCATCGGAACCCAGACCAAAATTTATGTATAGCTGACGAGGTGCTCGAAATCCATGACACCCAAGCGATCCTGCCACAACCACATTCTAAATACGGCAACTTGATTAACTTCTATCAGATTCATACTCGACCCGGACATACTTAACGTGTGTCCAGCATGCAATTAGTCCACACACGACACTAATTGCTCTTTACATGTACCCTAAAGCCAACTCTCTTTGGTTCCAATGACCTAGATGACTTCTACTAACTTTGTCTGCTCTCAAGCGGGGTTACCTAACTCTATGGTACTCTGTAATATCAGCTCACAGAGCCCTAAGCAAGTACTCTAGGTCGGACAGTATTCATCACTCTGTCACAGATCCGATATAGGTGGGAAATCCTCTGTATTACCCGCATCTGCGATTAGGTCAGTGGAAAGCGGTTCATAATCTGTCTTAGTCAACCTTTGGTAAAGTATTTACGTGTAGATCGACACTCCCTTAAATAGACATCATTTGTTTCCCTTCTAATCAGATTCCCTCAATTAATTCTGCTTTATATTCAATTTCTTCTATTTTATCTTCTTCTTCTAAGCTAACATGGGCCGATGTCTACTTCGCCGGTATCATCGATTACATGAACTACATGGTGAAGCGTGATCTACTCGAACAATATCCAGCGCTGAAAGCCGTCGTTGATGAAGTCAATGGATTGGAACAAATTAAAGCCTGGGTCGAGAAGAGACCTGTGACTGAAGTTTAAGAGAAACAAAAACAAAAACAACAACAACAACTACAAAATGAACAAACTGAAGCTGATAGCAATAACAACAACAACAACAAAGAACAGCTTGAAAAAATGTTACTACCAAAGCGTAACGAGAGAGAGAAAACTAGTAACTGGATGGAAAGGAAGCGTGAAAGTAGAAATTTTCGAAAAGAATGAAGAAGAACTAAATAACACATAATAAGAATATTAGTAGAGAAGCTAAGCTTTTTGAATACATACTATATACATACATACATATATATACAAACACACAAACAACTTCAACTCTATACTACATTTTTACGGATTTTCATGATAGGCAACAACAATAACAATTAAATAAAACAAAACAAAAAACATCTTTAAAAAAAAAAAAAGAATTATTGATAAACATTGCACTTTTGTTCCTTTTTTGTGTATTTTGTAACGGTAATTAATTAATATATGGACTAATATATACATAAAAAATAATAATTTGGTGTTTATAAACGCCGAAAGAAAAGAAAATATTAAAAACTTTAATAAATGTTTTTAATGTGCTAACAGCATTAAGGGTTAATTGAAAAAAATGTTAATTATTATAAACGGTTATTTTTTAATGGAAATTTGCATTGGCATGGATAGTGCATTTTTTGGTGGAATTTCAAGTATCGAATTTTTATTTCATAAAACATTTTATATAATTTTAAGCAATTATTTTATTCTTATAAATATTATTTGGGGTGTTCAGAGTATTTTTTTCTTTAATTTGTAATTTTTTTTTTTAATCATTTAGGTGTTTTTTTTATATTATTTTAGGCAATTATTCGATTAAACTAACAATTTATTTAAGGTATACGTTTTAAATAATTATTAATTTTAAAAAATTATTTTTAATTTTAGAATAATATTTTAAATTTAAAAAATGTTATTTTAAAGTTTAAGAAATTATTTTAAATTATAAAAAAATATTTTAAAATTGATAATTATTAAAATTATTTTTTTATTTATTTTAGCAAAATTAATTGCGCATTATTTGGTATTTTTTGTAGCACAAAATTCAATAAATTTAATTTTTTCACAATTATATATAATAATTCAAAATTTTAAAAATTTTATTATTTCAACTTTTTTTAATATTTGATTTTAATTATTTGATTATTAGCTTTTTTATTTAACACAAAATTTTAAAAATTTCCTATATTCCATTTTTTTAATTCTTAAAAAATTGATTATTAATTAATTATTCATTATTTTAATATATATTTTTTTCTTTAATTTCTTTATTTTAATTAATTTGCTTATGCATATACATATATACATATGTATTTTGAGAAAGATCATATGGCTTAAACAAAATTAGAGCCTAAATTTTCAGCTTAAAAAAATAAAAAGTTGGAAGTTTATTGACAGTAAATTTTAGTAATAATTTGTTTTTAATTTTTGGTTTTTATTTTAATTTTTAATTTTTGTTTTATAATTTTTTTTTTTAATTCTTAGCATACATTTAAATTTTTAAATTATTTCTTATTTTTTATGACATTAAATACCATTTAGTATCTACGAAATATAAGTTTATTTGCTTTTATAGCATTTTATTTTATTTAACAAATATATTTTAGTTTATTTTATTATTTAATATTATAGTTTTGGCATTTTTATGCATTATAATTAATGCCCGGGATAATTATAAAAATATTGCACAGTTTTTCACAATTTTTTCATGATTTAAATAAGGCATGCATAATCACAATTTCTTTTTAATTTATTTATTTTTTAATATTTTACATTGGTTTATTTAATTTTTTATTTTTCTTAAATTTTTTTTTTTCAATTTTATTAATTTTTCTAACATTATATATAATATATACCTATAAATGTATTTTAATTTTTATGTAAAATTTATTTTTATTTATTTTTTCACAACAACAACAAAAAATAACACTCTTCAAAACAGTAATTACTTTTAGGCTTAATATATAAACATTTAATAATTAACAAAATAATTCTCTTTGCATTCGTTTCTCCATTAGCACTAAGCGGGCGTATTTAAAGCCTCTCAAGTGTTGCTGGATCAAAATGGCACTTAATATTTAGTAAATTAGTTTTCTATATATACATATATATAATACAAAAATTTTAAAATATTAAAAGTCTATTATAAGCGATAAGCTCCACACGCAGGCAAGCAAGCATTAAAAGGAAGAACAAAAACACACAATTTATTAAAAGAAAAAACTTATTTAATAATAAAAAAATGTTTTTGTTCTTTCTATAGTTTTGTTTGTTTTAGCAAAAAATACCGAACTTATAATTAATCAATATTATTAAACCATTTAAATTGTACTCTAATTTTAGACTAACAGAAGAGGTAGTAGAAATTTACTAAAAAAAAAAATATTTTGAAAAATATGTTACTAAAAAACAAGCATATGAACATAGTTTTCGAATTATAAAAAAAAACATTAATTATAATAACAAAAATTAAAAGAAATATAATATATAAATTTATTTTAAATTATTAAAATAATAATTTAAAAAAAACTATAGGGAAGCTTAGCATTGCCACTTTCATAACAGCGCACTAAATATGTATAAAAAGATATATATATAACAAAAAAATTAACAAATAACTTATTAAACACAAAGTCAACGAACACTCGGTTAATAACAAAAATATAAAAAACGTTTACACAACAACAAAAAACGTTAAACAACAAACATTAAAATTTATTGTACAATAAACAACTGCAACAAACAACAAAAACAACAGTTAAGGTGTACACTGGACAAACTACCAAAAAACCAGAAAATAAACAATAAAGTTGTTAAAAAAAAAAAACAAGTAAAAAAGAACTCTTGCATAGTCAACAACAAATTGAAAGCTCCACGTAAAGTATAACAACAACAACAAGCACGTATGTAAAACATATACAAACATACTCGATTAATCCAACTAGCAGAGAGAAGGACAGTTGAAAGCAGTTAACATCAATTTACTGTTCAAATCCAACAAAAAGAAAAAGGTTGAAAGAAGAAATAGCAAACTAACTTGATACAAACATAATTTCGCATGTTAAATATTTTAAACAAATTAAATGTTTTTGAAGAACATCTAACTATTTTTAACATGTTAATGAAATTTTTCTTTAATTGTAGTACTTTTATGCTGTAAAAAAGGAGAAAAGTAACAATAAAGAAGGCATACAGGGAAAATTGCATTTTTATTATTTTTCACGAAATTTTATACAATGGGATTAAATCATAAATATTGAATATATGATATTGTAGAGTGACCCCACGCAACCGAGAAATGCGTTTAAGTTGAAATTAAATTAAGATATATTTTCTGCTGGGAGACCTTTTGTCATGTCCAACGTTTTCTTTTGCACTCTTTTATGCTTTACATCACCCCTTGGACCAGCCGCACCCATTTTATCAGGAAAACTGCAAAGCTTAATGATATGATAAAATGAATATATGGTATGTATGCACTCATACATTTACAATTATAAACATTTTAAGGATGAAGGAATTTTTCAACAACAACAATGAGTTAGCGTTTATCAAATATTTTAAATCGTAAGTGTTATGCTGTGACACAATCTCTTGAGATAACTCTGTACACAATATTCTGCTTAGCCACTTGAACTAACAATTATCGTCTCGGTGGCTCGTTGCTACAATTATCACCTATTTTTTAAATAAACAAGATTCTGTACTTTTTACCAAACATTATTTGCTAGAAAAATATAATTTTATTAGTGCAATTATACATGTATGTTTGCAATAAATATAAAAAAATATTTATATATCTATTGCTATTATGTATATATGTACAATATCATAAAAAACATATCTTCAACCACATATTTAGTCACAAACAACTTATAGTATTTATGTAAATATTAATATGTATATAATAAATGCATTTTTTTTTTTGTTCTTGTAGCAAGTCACGCTTGATACAAACAATAATGAGCAGCAGTCAACGTTTTCTATTCTAAGCTCTCTACTTCTTTGAAAAATTTGGTTTACGTTTCTCAACAAAACTCCTTAAGCCCTCCTGTGCATCTTCCATGTTAATATTTTCCACCATAACCTAAAATTTGCAAACAAACATTTAAAAAAAATGCATTAAAATTGGGTATTAAAACTTAGTTACATCTGTGCCCTGATCGTAGGCGTCCTTAACACTTAAACCCAATTGTTTGTAGTAAAATGCTTTGCCCATAGCTAAAATGGCGCGTGGTTTTTCCTTTATTGCTTGTGTGATTTTATTTGTTTCTGCGTCTAACTGGGCTTCAGGCACAACAACACTAGCCAAACCTAAGATAAATTAGATAAAATTATAATTTTTTAAACAAAAAATATAATTATGTAGTGTAAAGATGATGTTATAGCATTATTTACCGGCTGTCAGCGCATCTTGTGCATTTATTGGTAATCCCGTAAAGAGCAAGTAAGAGGATTTCATGCGTGGCATGACACGCGATATGGCAATACCTGGCGTCGTGCAGAATATACCGATATTAATGCTGAAGTGCAATATCCACAAACAAAGTAAAAATAGACAAGATAAATAAACAATTATAAACGTTATCTGCTGTCAACACTCAAGAGCCCCCCTTGAGCTTTGTGATTTGCATACCCTGACGCAGCGAAACTAGCTTTATCAGATGCTACAACCATGTCACATGAGGCTGCCAATTGCAGACCAGCAGCAGTGGCCATACCATTAACTTTTGCTATAATCGGCACCGGTGATTTGTAAATATTCATAATAATATCAACAAGCTGACTAAAAATCTCATGACCACAATCACTAGATGCTGACTGTAATGAAATTAAAAAAAAAAAATTCATTTATATATACATATACTTTAACTATTTACATATACATACAATTTCTTTCAAATTATGACCCGCTGACCATACCGGCCCGGTGGAACTAATTACAATGCAACGCAAATCTTCACATTGCACATCCTTCGTTATGCCCTCTTGTATGGATGTCATTACTTCGCGGGAGAGCGTATTACGTGCCTTTGGATCATTCAAAATAATTTCACGTACGCCATCATTTTCTTTAATTATTGTACTTTGCTTCCGATAGCTGCTAGCGTTCATAGAAGCTACCGCCGCCGTGGTTGCCGTTAAGTTGGAGCTCTGCGAAATATACAAACATAATTTGTTTAATGAAAATTTGTTTGAATTTTTCCTCAATTTCTTACTTTCGCTAAAGTTGTATACAACACACGCAACATTTTTTCACTTAATAAAGTTAAAGTTCCACTTGTTGCGAATTAAATAGACATATTATTGACAATTCAATTTGTGATAGGTAATCAGCTGTTAGTGCAACAACACCAGCAGCAGCTGTTGTTTGCATAGACAACAACGAGGTCGGTAGGAATTCAATTGCATAAAATATTTAGAAATTAGATTCGAAAATCAATTATTACTAGATTATACTAGAAATGATAATTATTTTATTATGGTAACATGGTGATCACACTTTTAATATTTGATAAATTTTTCTGCTTTTAGAACAACTAAATTATTCCAAAATATAGCGATTTAACTAAAATTATTAATAATTGAGGAGAGATATCGCAATGTCGTACACAAATTATAAAAATTACATAATGTGTCTGGGAATCGAAATCATTATCAAAGAACGTATGTTTATTCAAAGAACGTATATTAATAAGAAGGGAAAAGAACTGTGGACCAATTTGAAACATTTTGTCGAGGTGAATAGTGCCGTTTCAAAGACGGAGTTCACCTTCGCTCCATTTCTCGTGATTTTCATAGCACTAAAGAACGTATATTAATATACGTATATTTATATACGTATATTAATATACATTCTTTGTTTGTAGCAATAAAAAATAGTGTGCAATATTATTGCGCAATATTTGGCACTTTTTATAATCGTGCAAACCTTATAAAAACATATGAGAACCAATGCAATTAATAAAAAAATAATAATGATGAGAAAACATACCAAGCTCTTACTTAAAAATATTAAATAATAACTATTATACTACTATGTTTTTGGAAATGATTGTCAATTAAAAACCCAAACCTAAACGGCAATCGCTTATCAAAATACCACCCTGTAATATTTATAGTCGGCTATGAATCATTTCCATCCAAAAAACCCGACTTATTCTGACCAATCAGAAAGCACCAGGTCAGTAAATGAACGTAAAAGTGTAAAAAATTCAGCAATCATTAAAGAATCACCAGTCCAAATTGAACACGACAGCAATTTAGTTGAAAACAAATATTTAATATTAAAGTAACTGTGGAATAGTCATGTAATTCCATAAGAAAGCTAATGGCTTAAGAAATGTCGCACAGAAACTTAACACAAGATCCAATTGGATAAAAATATAGACACGTCAGTTTGAGAAAATTAGCGAAAGTGTAAACATGAAATAAAATAATAACAAACTAATATAATAAATTCTACGAACTTGTAATGCTGCAATAATAGTTGGAAAGACTTCGGATAAAGCTGTGCATACAATTTTTGGAATTGAAATCTTCAGACCTTAAATCAAAGCAACCCAAACAGAAAATACCATGGCAGCGACAACACCAGCCGTTTTTATAACAGTGCCCAAGTACGTGGCCATAACACATAATCCAACCATGACGTTGCCTAAGATAAGGCCAGCACCCACACCTACGTCATTGCAAAGCACAAACACAATTGGAACAAATGCAGAGGCATTTACCGAGGATGGCGCCACTGCCCCTAGGGGCAAAAAGCGACGCCTTGACCACTTAACATGGGAAGAAAAAATACAGCGAAAGTAAGTGAAATGTTTTTATCTACAAATTAGCGACTATTAAATAAATTTATTTTCACAGGAAATTGAAGAATCGAGTGGCCGCCCAAACATCCCGCGACCGCAAAAAAGCTCGCATGGAAGATATGGAACATGAAATAGAAGATTTAACACAAAAAACAGAAATATTACAAAATAAATGTGAAAGCTTGCAAGCAATTAATGACTCACTACTTGAAAAGAATCATAAATTAGATATGGAAGTAGAATTACTTCGACAAAAACTCGATGAAGTGCAACAAAAACAGAAGAAACAAGAAGAGCAATTAGCCAGTAACGCAGCAAAGTTAGCAGCTAAAAACACAGTTGAAACTTGTGCCGGCTGTGAGTCCATACTCAATGGATCTGCAGTATCCATATATACTGACCCTCTGCAGCAGGGATCAACTCAAATGGACTCTCAGTCGACAGAAGAACAACTGAAAAAGAGCAACTCAGTGGCGTCACTGTGGAGGATTATTGCACTTTGCCTACTCTTCAAGATATGCTCCTCGTCGACGAAGAATTCGATGCCAGCAAATTGGAAGAACTTGCCGAAAGCCTCCTGGCCGATATCGCAGCGGACATGGAAGCTGGTAATGGAGCGGGCAATGAAAATGATGCCAAAATCCCAGGCATCGCAGAGCGATTGTCTGGATCAATGGTGGGGACCAAAACAGAATGCCTGGAATCCGGCAAACATACAAACGCACGAAGTATCAATTTAAATAAACGGGAATGGCCAGCTGATGATAAAATACAAAGTAAATTACCTGCAGCGATAGATGAGCTTATAACCACTACAACATTGCCTGTCACGTCCACACCTATAACTATTGCATCAGCAACAATCATGCCCACGATAACTACAGACAATGAACTGTACAGCATGGAGGAGGGGCAATTAAACGAAGAGATTGAAACTTCCACACCACCGGATATGTTGTATGGCACTTACGATGCCAAAACAAACTCGATCACAATAGTTGTAGATGATGATGCAGTGCCAGTAAATGAAGCTGTCGAAGAAATATATTGTGAAGGTGTTATACCGCAAGCGTATGATGAAATTAAATATCCCACACCTGCTGCCTCACCCTCACAAGTTTTCCTGAATGTGGTCGATGATTCTGATGATGACTTGGACTTCGACCCAATAGAGCGTTTTCTACAACCTAAACAACCGCTATCAAAATCACCCGCACTATCACTACATTCAGCCACCTCAGATCATGGCTATGAATCGATTATCGGTTCACCAACATCTGCAGCGACGGAACAGTTTGATTCGAGTGCTGAAGATTTCGGTTGGCAGGGTAGTTTCAATGATTTGTTTCCAACTTTAATTTAATTGTGTCAACTCTACTTTCTTAGTAGATTTTAGATCTATAATTTCTACGCCATGTCACATAGATGCTGTAATATGCAATAGTTGTAAGTTGTAGTGTTAATTTAATTGTAATATACAACAGAATTTCTTAATGGTTTCCTAATTTAATTAGGTTAGTAGTTAAAAGCTCAAATAAGTAATTTTATAAAAATTAAAATTTACATAAGTACCATGTGCTTAATATATTTCAAATTGTACATACATATGTAGTTTTTTATCGCTGTATCTAATTTATTTTGTAGTAATTAAGTTTAAAATGGTTTAAGCACATTTGAAAAAAGCTTACAAATAAATGTACATACATATATGTAACCGTTGAAGCAAAGCGAAAAAGTTTAGTTTTGTTTAAAGGGTTTTACTGACGAACGTTGGTTCAGGAAGGGCTCTAAAAAAAATCAAAAGGTACGTAAATATGTATGAATAATTCTTCATTTGTGTTATTTTTTGTACTCTAAAACGCGTTAGAAGTACTATTTTTTATTATATATTAAAAATTATTATAATAAGCTTATAAGTCTTGATTTTGATACTTTATATTACATTTTTCAGGTTTGTACGATTAAAGGGCTTGAAATTAGCATGCATTACCACTAAACTTATTTTTTTATAACTAGAATTTTATTTAAATGACAAGTCATTCTCAGAAGTAATTTAATTAGCCAATGACGTAAAGCAAAAACTTTTATAAAGAAACCCTCTTTATTTATGCTCTAAAAAAATCTTAATTAAATGTTAATTTTCATTTTTAAATGAAATTAAATAAAATTTTAAGTGTTAAAAGTACAAATTTAATTATATATATCAGCCAAGAGACACCTGCTCCCGCTTTTAGATAATTAATTTATGCATTAATACACTATGTCACAAGTTTAAATGTGATCTTACTTATAGTGATATTGAGTAATGAACGTTTCTTAGTATTGCATAAGTTATATTTATTATTACATAGATTTTGTATGTATCTATATGTATGAAATTAATTATAATTTTTTTTTTGCAGCGATATAAAAATATATCTCTCTTACACACTGTCTTTTCTGATTGCAATTTTCATTTTGCATTAGACATACCTATGTCTATGTATGTTCAATACAATTAGTAAAATCAAAATATAATACACAATATAGTCAAGATAAAAGCTATACATATCTAGTCAATGCACGTCATATTTGTACGCAAATCAAATTTTTCAACATACACGATCCTAGCAAATATAAAAAATAAAAGCAGATGAATATGTGTAATTTTGTACTAAAATAGCTTATATATACAAATCTTAAAAGCATATATATATATATACTGGTTTGGTTGCAATCTTATTGCACCACGCTACTTCGATCAGCAGATATCTGTGTCACTTTCCTTTAAAAAACTTTTGGGCATATATAATAGCGTACTTTATTGCAATATCGCACCCAAGAAGAATGATAACGAGCCATATTACGCGCCTGTACACGATGAATGCGGTGTAACAACATAATGCATAAAAGCAATATGCAAATAAATGGTGGCCAAGCGAAACGCACAAATACCGGCATCGCTAACGCAGCTAAAGCAATCAAATCCCCGGCATAATTAGGTTGACGTAACCGGCCCCATAAGGAGCCGAGCAAAAGACGACGTCCTTGAAAAGTATGTATGGTTTCGATGCCCTCAAAGTATGGATTTGTGGGATTTATGCGATACTTGTATTTCACAGCATTACTTAAACGTTTCAGTATCAAACCAATAATCTGCAACATTATTGGCACATAAGCGGCAAAACAGCAAATGAATGGTGTTGAGACCTCCATTGGGCGTTCAAGTTGTTGCTCATAAAAATAGCGTGCTACCGCTGTTAATAGATATGGTGTGGCTGCATAGCGTATCAATAATAATGCACCAAAACCTTCGCCTTGCAGTTCAAAAGAAGAGGCCAAATGATGTTCGAAAATTATAGCATCCAACACGTAAACCAGCAACATACCCGAAGAGAGCAACGCCGCACTATCATAGTGAAAATTTTTAAAGTAGTTTACGGTGGCTGTCCAAACATCGGCGTTTTCAGTAGCCGATTGGGAAAGTAGAGGTAGTTGTTTGTATACATAACACTCGCCATAGAAAAGTGTTAACAACAGTGCCACGCGATAAAATACCAATTTAAAGTCAACAAAATTTAACCATTTGGGATTTAGCTGTTTGCCTTGTGCGTAGTCTATTAAGATATTTCCTGTTTTAGCATATATATTTAATTGTGCAACGTGGTTTTTATTTTTCAACATACCGGCACGTATGTAAGCCCACAGTGCTAAAACGAATGCATTAATAAAGCCATATAGACAGAAATTTAGTTGATGTTCCAATACGAAATCAGCCACAGGATAATTAAGATACTCAGCATAACCAGCAGCTAAGGTAATTAAAATTGCTATGGGCGCTGCATTGAATTTATATTCTATGCCATGTTGAATGTATGTGCCAAAACGTTCAGTAGGTAAGCGCACATAACGTCCGCATAACAATGCGGATAACACAAACACACCAGTTTGAAATGCAATAAATGCACCAACTGCTTCATTGTTAAAAATCGATTTCCACATAGAACTATCTTTTAATGTAATGATATCTAAATTCGGTATGTTTAACTCACAAATGCGCTTTTGGCAACTCCATTGCAAATAATATACAATGCATGGCACCAATACCATTATTAGAGTGATTCCCACCCAACCACCAAATTCCCTTGGAATCTCTAGTTGCCGACAGTTTTGTCCAAGCGCTGAAGTGGAATAAGAATGCTGTGCCGTTATGTTAAAACTTTTATAATGCTCATCATCCTCGTCGTCTTCATCTTCCGCCATTTGTCCATTCGTTTCATTATCAGAAAACTCAGCTTTGGAAGAGACGCCATCATCGTAAACGGAACGAGACATTGAACGACTGTAACGGCTTTCCATTTCGGTGTTTGTTGTGGGTGTATGTGTACCTTCACGTCGTCCATTATCAATAGCTTTTGAAACAGATCGACGAATGTAGTCTGATAACTTTTGAAACTCAGTATCCATTGCAGATGTGGTTGAACGTATTTCAATGGTCTTTTGAGTGCTACTACTGCTGTAAGTGCTGTGTATAGAAGATGTTGACTTGTTAGCAAAGCGCGGCGAGGTTTTACCTGTCGCAGTAAGATTTGAGCCAAGCGCTGTTGGTATTCGTGTTGTGGATGATGTTGTTTTAGGTGACGGTGACTGTTGGTTTATTTCGAATATTATTTTTGAATAATGGCTTCTTTTTTATATGAATAGATATCTTACCTCCTTTATTTCTTTAATTGGCGATGGATTTGCAGGCGAAGATTTCCTTATTAAAATCGTTGTTGTAGATGGGGCTGTTGTTACATTTGAAGTACGTGTGCGTGAAGAACGGCGTGTGCGTCCAGGTGAGGCATTTCTTGGTGGTGAAACTTTTGCTCTGGAAGCAGTTCGTTTGTTTGGCACATTGACGTGTGTGCTTGTTGTGCTAGCCTTCTCTACAACCGGTGCAGACGTTACCGATTCATCTAAGACTTTTGGACGACCACGAGTACGTCGGCCCTCCATTTCAAAGATTGTTTCTTGTCAAATAGATCACTGAGTAATTTTTTGCAATGTTCTCGTTATATCTAAAATAAGGAAATGAAAGTTAAAAATAGATTACAACTGAATGGGGTTTCTAATTTGCCCACTGCAACAATTTTTCGCGCCCAACCTGAAGTCGACGTCGACGTTACTGTACACCTTTTATATATGTATATACATATTTTTTTTCTTTTATATTGTGAGTGTATGCTGCCGCCGCCGAGATATTTTTATACACTTAAGTTTCCTACCGAATTGCAAACTACTCACCTAATGAGAATTATCTCTCTAATACACAATTTAGATTTTGATATAAACCGCAAAATCAATTATACGTAAATAATTGTTTTATTTATTTAGATTAATTTTTACATGAATTTTAAACAGGAGTGATGCCGCTTTGACTTTTGTGAAAATGAGCTAGAATAAACGCCAAAAAGGGAGAGGGTAAATATGAAAAAATATTATCCAATAACAATCAAAGGGAGTAAGGGAAACAGCAGATGTAAGTAAAATTGTGTGTGCGTGAAAAATAAAAAAGCAGCTGCAAAGCAGAAACAGTGTTGAATAACTACATATTTCACTCCTTAAGCAACCTCAACCACAAAATGACGCTTTACGCCGAGCATGGCGTTGACATTTAAGTCGATGATGTTTTAAACAAAAAGGCTTGAATATGCGTCCCAATTGAAAGGTATTTGAAAAAAAACTGCAGTTATTTGCTCATATAATTGCATACCTTTATTTTCCAATGAAAAATTGAGAGTATACATGTGCATATATGGTTTCGAATTGCAAACGAAATACTTGTAAAACAATCTGCAGACATAAACAATTTTATATTAAATGACAAATTATTTATATTGGTTAAAACATATATATTTTTTTAAGAATTTAACATTTTATTGCATTAAAATTTAAACTAAAATTAAATTTATAACAAGCAGTGAAATTGATAATTTGTGATTTTTATAACAAAAAGGTATTTAAACCTTTCATCAATTTCAACTTATTGAATTTACTGCAATTCCAATTGACGTTTTCTAAACCCATAATTTTATTCGCTGAAGCTATTTTCTGAATACGTCCTCCAATTTGGGTTGTGCGCGTTGATGTTTTCCAAACAAATGGAGGGACTTTATTTCATGACGGAAATACACATGTAACGATTTTTCACTGAATATGACTCTATGATTTCCCAAATGCTTCGAGTTCGATCACTGGATTATTAAGTAAAAGTCCAAAAGTTTGTTTTTTCCAATTTTTTATTGTAAACACACAGTTTACTAACTATAAAACTCTCTATAAACACACAGTCTCTCCAAGTGGACTACTTTCTTCCGGTTCCTAGGTTTGCCAATGGTCTGAAATTGATCATTATGTCGCTCAGCCGTTTAATAACTTTATACGGACTTACCCATTTGCCCTGCCATCTCGGAGTCAATCCTTTTCTTCGTTTAGAATTATAAAACAAAGATTTTCTGATATTCTTTCAAACCTTTTGCCACATCATATCGGGCCTTTGCAAAATCAACGGCCTCTTTCTTCTCTTCATGCTTCGCGAATATGTCTTCGTCCTCCCGACTCAAGTCAATGCCTACGGCTTTCATAACTTCGGGCATCGTTCAATCCTGAGTTTTGAACATTTTCTGTTTGAATTCTTCTTGATTTATTAAAAATTACCATATTAATTGTAAGTACACAGTTTACAAACTATATGACTTTCTATAAGCACACAGTTTGCTTCGCTTTACTTCACTGTTGTTGTCACTATCGAGTTGTAAACTCAACTAAACAAACTTGTTGCGAGTTGACCGCCGCTCTTATGTACCAAACGTTATCTCACTCGCATCTCTAGAAAGTTCTTCCTTGATAGTTTCGATAACGAATATTCGTTACACATGCTCTAGAATCTATTTTAGCCGTGGTCTACACTTTAAAATTTCACAAAATGAGATAAGAATGTGTGAACATGTGGCAACTCTCGAAATGTTTTCAGAGATTAGCTGCATTTCGTAAGGAGAAAAATACGTTCGTAATTGCAATACAGAATAGAATTATAGTAGAAAATTTGGAAAATCTTTGGATATTTTCCATTTGTGTTTTTTCCACCGAAATCAGAAAGTAAGCAAAGTAAAATTTTTTAAAACAAATTTGATCATTATTTATTTGAATAGTTTTAACAAAATTTTCCAGTTTTGTCCGTCAAACTAAAGATTTTCTTTGTTTTTCCGAACTTCCCTCTTGGTTTTACTTCTTGTTTGCTGTCTACGTGCTGGCCAGGGAGTTGGGCAAAGTGTCAACAATCGAAAATTGTGATATAATATACTGTTAAAATTGTTGCAAAATCATTGCCGCATTTACGCACGAGAAGCGGAAATTTAATTCCAAAATAACTGCCAAGAGCAGAATATATTAAACATAGAAATAAACAGAATGGCTACTCCTCAATCGCCCACACGTATGTTCAATGGTCTGGACGAAGACATATATAATGAGGCCAAATTCGCACACGAAATAAATGACAAAATGCGTGTACCAAAGCGCATTAAAGCTACAGGCGAGTTCTCCGACGAAGATCTGCTTTTGTCCAATCAAAATGGTTTAATTAATTCATGGAATTACCATGATAAAATCGACATGAACGTACCAGATCGTATAGTGGTATTGGGTCACAATCAACATTTGGAAACACGTTCCGCACCTCGTGAAATACAGCTGGAAAATTCTATACTCCCTAAGAATCCAACGGTGAGCATGGTGCGCGTCCAAACACCACCACGAGTAATAACACTTAATGAGCATCATTTCCCTTCTGCTTCAGAAGAGAGCTCACCACATCGATATGATGACGGCGGTGACTTTGAAGATGGTGATTATGATGATGACGATGAGTCGCGTCCGCCACCATATGTACGTGCTAACGGTATAGGCCATGCACAAGTTGGTTTCCATCCGGTTGACTCGAATTCCGTTGAATCGGATTCTCAAGTAAGTTTGCATTGTGATTTCATTTGTATTTATGTATGTATTTACTGGATATTATTCAAAACAAATAAACCTGTTATGGTTGATTATTTTAATAAAGTTTTCTTAACTCGAAATTTCAAAAGTATTAGTTTTCAAAATAAAAACCTCAATTGTTAATCAATATATTTTGCTAAAATCGTACTATTTGCGTTCATACCATATATTTGCAATATTACAAAACAACGACACTTTTGAAATGTCGAGTAACCTGAGGACAATCGCTTTGAAAGATTTACTGGTGCTTATATATTTTTTACAATTCAAAATTCCTTTTGGCTACATAATTTGTTTATTCATTCCAGTTGACTACGGGTGAAGCTAGTAAACGTTCACAGCAACTCGCTTACAACAACAATGATGCATCCATTGTCAGCCATCGCGACGGTACGCCAATGGGTGAACTTACACCCCACGAAGAGATACTTTATTTGCGGCGTCAATTGGCCAAACTTAATCGTCGCGTGCTGAATATAGAAATCAACAATGAGCAACGTTTACAACGTGAGAAAATCGTATATTGCTTGGGTTTAGCATATTTCGTATTAAAGGCTGTATTTTGGCTAAACCGTAACTGAATTTTATATTAAGTATACATACAGACATCCATATAACCGCAAGCATATTAGTAAGCGCAACAGCGACGCATTTTTTCGATTGTTCTAAATTTATTGGTGTTTCGAACGACTGTATATCTTTTAGAAAAATGATATTGAGTGGGTTGATAGTATAAATATTCCTCAATATTAATATTTATATAGAAACACCTTTTTTTTTTTGCTTTGTCTTTGTGACGAGCAGTCAAGATAGTTTATTTGAATTTGAACTGATGAAATCTATTAAAACTTGGTTATACCGATGTTATTATTGTCATTATGTGCATATAACAAAACAACAGTGTAAATTTGTATACGATTATTTTACCTTCAAATAAAATTTTGTTTGGTACACGCATATGATATACTTTTTCTAAGTTATATGCTCATATTCTGACTTTTTAATAATCCTGAAATTTTAAATAGGAATAAGTAGTAAACAAAAATATTTTATGTAATTTATTTCTGACATACATATGTACATGTTATACTTGGATTTTCAAATAATACACCAATATTTGTACGTTAGTATGTACGCTGGTTTAATTTTTTATTATTTATACATATTTTAGTTTTATTTATAAATTATGCATTACATTGATTTCTATACTAATGCCATATTACTGTTAAATATGTTAAACATTAAAGAAGAATTGAAGTTAGTTAGAAAAAATACACATAACGTTGTCTATGTTGAAATTGTTTATGTGAAAGTATACGCTATGAAATGAAAACAGATGAGATTCGTCTACCCCCGAAAAATCGTACTAACCCTACTTGGTTATATTTATATAAAATAAATTTCGAAATGGTCTTTTTTTTCTACAATTTCATAGAATTTGTCTTACCTTCAGCTTTAGATTAAATTTAGTGCATAGCTTTTTATTTGACTGAAGTTGTGTTCGATAAATAAAACTAAAGGATTATCATTAAGGAATGTCTAAAACGCAAGTAGAGTTCTTAAAAAAATTAAAAAATAAAAGAAAAATTAAGCCCAACTATTGCTTTGTCATTTTCCCATTACTGCCGTAATCATATTCACATCAGCTCCTCCTTGCAGCACCCTCAGAGGATCAGTACGTGAACTGGTCATCTGGCAGTTAAGGACTAAAAAGATCTTTATATTGTACACAACAGCAAAAGAGTTATATTTAAGATCAGCTAGGTCGCAAGTGTCTGTAAAATATGAAGACTTTTTTAGTCCTTTACTTCCCGATGGCCAGTTCACGTACTGACACGTAGGGACACAGTTTGGTGGCAGTTCAGATACGATAGATATAAAAATTCGAGAAACCTAGAACTTGTTGAAAACATCATTACACACCTAGTTTAAAAATTCGAGTACATACATTTACACATACATATGTCTTTATTAGGTGATTCCATTAAAAGTTCATTTTGAAAAATATCATACTTATGCAAACTTATTCCACGTTACAGATACAAGCGAACGTTTTCCTTTATGTTTGTTTTTAAAACTCAAAATTGTAATATTCATCTTCCGATTCGGAGATTAAAACAGCATCATCACTATTTTGGTCGATATCACATTTAGCCGCCGTCCATGACCGTTTTCGGTTGTTAAATAGTATAGATGTTGACATATCATTTGATTCACCTTTACTCCGTTGGACACGGCACAAATCGCGTTTGCTAATCTTTAACTTAATATAATTTAAGCCGTAGCCAATTACTCCATCGTGCTGCTGAATAGCTGTAAGTGACTCGATATTGAAGCTAATTATGATATTACGCTCTTTTGTTAGACGACTGGGAGCACCAACATTAACCACTCTCCAATTGTTTGTATGTATATCTGGATTACTTATTTGTATACATTCTAAAATTGATTTGCTGGTGGAAGGCTCCGGTGGAACGATGGCAGAAGCTCGTAGTCTGAATTCGGATGCCGAGATATCATTTGGTTTAACTACTCTCAATTTGGCACCTGGCCAAACTGAGCCTACACGGTTTATTGCTTGTGTAAAGAGCCTCTGTGATCTTTCATCAGCACATTCAATTAGTTTTGCACAACCTAGAAATGAACCATTATCACGACAGACAGGTGGCGGGCCAGGATTATCATGCATAATATCTAAATATACTTTACAAAGTGCACTCTCCACTCGACGCCAAGTGACTTTATTTAAGATCTCAACATTCTCACCTTCATCGACTACAGACAAAATAATTTTACCAGTTTTTTCTTGTCCTTTTTGTGGGAGTATGATATCAGATATTAGGTTTCTTAACATTTGATCTTCATTTACGGATGACGAATTTTCCAACGGATTTAAAAACTCATTTGTGTACTTTGGTTTCATGATAAGTCTCTCATTTCTTTCATCATTTGAAAAGCGTAAGGGTAAGGGTGGTGGAGAGTCATCCGAGAATTGATGCATACTTCCGAAGATTCTTTCAACCCTTCGCGTACTTCGCTCATTTGATCTTACTAACTCAGATGAAATAATGGGTGGAGGTGGTGTTCGTGGTCGTTCCTCAAATTTCTTATGTCCGCTATGTGACATTTTAGAACGAGAATGGTGTTTTTCTGTTGCATGGCGGTAGTCAGGAAATGCTTTGTTTGAAATCTTGCGTTCATATTGATAATTATCATCGCTATCACTACTAGAATGGTATCTTCTTCTGTCCGTTTCGTACTTTCTACGATCCGAGGCATAGTTATATCTTTTCATATTTCATCTGTTTCTTATGACCTTCTACTACGACAAGGCGGTTCGTCGGTCCATTATGTTAAAATAGGGAAAATAAAGGTCACCCAAGACAGAGCCCTTTGTCATGGGAAGTCCACAGTTACTCTCGAAGGCGGACCGGTATACGAGAGGCTCCGTTCAAATACAGCCGGTTGTAACCCCCTGACTGCAAACTATATCCAATAGGCACGGTGACGCTTAACACCTTGGATTAGGGGGTGGTAGCTCTTAGTTTGTGCGCTTCGACGAACCAACTAAGTAGTCATAATCTACTTCAAATAATTCAGTTGTTGATCTCTTGAAATTACCGCAACTAAGCCTCCGCACCACGACAAGGTGGCTACCAACCGCGGAGGATGATATTAAGGTCTGACTTTTATAATGAGCTTGATTTGTACAATAACTACTGCGACATATGACAGCTTTTTCTTTAAATGCTCTATTTGAATGAAAAATATGTATTACTCAAATAATAACACATGGAATATGGAATCTAAAAGTATACTTATATGCATATGCATTTATGTTGGCTAGCACGCACTGAAATAATACAGTCCTACAAATGTAAATGGAATTATTCTTTTATAACATGCTTGTCATTTACAAGAAATTCTATTTATTTCTATTCCAAACTTTTGTTTTCATACTTTAATGTTCCCCCTTTTTAAGAAACTCTTCTTAACCATCATTAACAGTACCCATGAAATTATATTTATATGTATATTCAGTCACATATATAATAGCATTCTTTTATTTTTCACGACTGGGAAAGAGCATTCACTTATAATATAACTATGCTTTTGCTCATTTTAATTTTTTTTTTTATTATTTAAGTTTATATTAAATTAAATGCAAATATTTTTTGTTACGACTTTGCATATTACTTTACTAAAAACTAATACTTTTTATATAATAAATGCATGAGTGTTAACGGTCGGTGGCCAGTCACTTCCATTTTTCACTATTACTGTTTTTATAAATTGAAATTTAGTGATATTTTTTGACATATATGAATATAACTTTGTTGTAAGATTTAGCAGAGATGGTTGCGACAAATGAACAAGTAGAACTTATATTATTGTTTAATGTAGAATTTTGTGATTTTTTATTCGCTTTCGTCATCATCATCATCATCATCATCATCTTCCGACTCGGCCTTCTTGCTCTTTTTAGCGGGTTTTTTCGCTGCTTTACCACGTTTCTTGGTATTACCATTTGCTGAGCTACCGCCATTCGCCTCGAATTCTCGCACAGCATCTTCGTAATTCTCTTTAGCCTTGGCAGCCTTCGCTTCCCATTCCTGCAAATAGATGAAAATGACTTATTAATAAAGGATACATTTAATATATATAATATTACTTACAGATTTGTCCTTCATGGCACGCCATAATTCTCCGCCTTTTTTCGCGACCTCGGTAACTTTAATACCAGGATTTTCGCGCTTAATTTGTTCGCGAGCACTGTTCAACCACAGCATATATGCGGATAGAGGACGCTTTGGTTTATCAGACATGTTTGCTTTTAATATTTTAAATTACTGGAGATTTTATATAATTATTTAATGCAATTTACGTCTGAAATGATAGAAAGAGAAATTATTACACATTTTCTATGATATTACAAACGCAGTAGCGTGCATAACCACTCATCGAAATTAGTCTATGCTCTTGTCTTACTATACTTATTACATTCAAAAATAAAAATTTTATTCATTATTTCCCCCATGAGTTTTTAATGAAATTTAAAGCAGCCTTTTTCCTCAGCGTTATTCATTGTAATGAATATCTTTTAATAAAGAAAAATAGCGCGTCTTTTTTTATTTGTTTTGTATCTGGTTTACTTTTGTCAGTAAAATGAGTTTTGCCTGCATTATACTTGAAGCACCAGCATTAAACTTATGTAAAAAAAACACTGTTTAATTGTATATAAATCTTCAATTATTTAAAAATTAATCACTTCTCACCAAATCAAGACAACTTTGCTGAGTCGACTTCTCTTCAACTACACTGGATTTCAACTGTACTATGGCAAAAGCCGATTTTGCTTCTATTGAGGTTGCTCAGCAGTACTGCAAGCTGCGCTAATTTTATCAACTAGTTTCTTTTCTGTTTCTTCTTTACTCGCTATTTTGTCAGCAATGAGGCACAATTTCATATGTGAAAAGACCGGTAAATCAACAACGGCGAGTAAAATTAAAAAGCCGTGTAAATATGGGGTAACAAACGCATTTCAACGAGCGAAATAAAGACAAAAAGAAAACAGGGTTAATTACACGAAAAAAAAACTATTTGCAATGGCGGTAAATGTCTGCGTTGGCGAAAGTATGTGTTGTGATGAAAATTGTAGAAGATGTAGAAAACAATAAAAAGGAGGTAAACAATTTACACTCCATTCGAAAAGCTACCGCTTAAATTAGTTTACACAAAACATTTATTTTCAAAATTTAACATTAAAACTTTAGATAGTATTCAAAGTTCAGTTTGGTCCCGCCATAAAGCCTCTTGTTGGCGCCAAATTACCGTGGCAACGCAATGTACCTATACTTGATATGGGTTCAACAAAACTCTTAACTTGCAACTAACTTTTAAAATTAATTTGAGCAAATATTTATTAATAAAATTTTAACAAAATATCTTATAAAATAAATAGAAACTAAAATTTATTAATATAATTTAAACAAAATATCTTATAAAGAAAACAAGCAACTAAAACGCAATCTTCAAAATTTTTTTTGGCGGTACTGACGCTAACTAGAACCGAGTGTGACTATCACTACGATGAACCAAAAAAAAATAAATCAATACGCAAATACATACATATATATTACTCCTATCCCCATTCGAATTCGATAAAATTCCAATTTTTCAGAATAGTTAATAAACCAATTCAAACTATTTATAAATAATATATGTATCAACTTTCTAAACTCTATACTGGCCCTTTTGTTGTATACAAATTTTATTTCGGCTAGCAGCTACATGTACATGTTTGCAATGTACAAGTATACTACGGCATAAATTATTTCTTTACTCGTATGCGGAATTCAATCTCCTTTACCAACTTACCTTGAATTATTACAAAAGCAATAAATTTACTATATCTTCACAATTTAAATTTAAAAAACTATTACAAAACACACTTCAACACTTCTCTTCAAAATCGGAATGAATGTACTGAACGACTGTACCTATACACGAAGCGTGCTTCATTAGAGAAAATGCACAACGAAAGAAAATAGAAAAGTTAAGTAGCGAGTTCCGTTAACGAGTAAAATCTGTCACAGTTGTATTCTCATTTAATTTTAGTTGATTTTTCTTCAAGGCAAATTCACACACGGTAGTATCAAGAATAAAAAATAGGCACCTTATTTAAGTAATCATAAAATCGAAAAAAGTCAGGCCCTGTCTCTGCAGGCAATCACTGGTGTGCTGACAAAATAAATTGTCTGGGAATATATATCAGGGCATACTAATTGGCATTTATTGCTTGCCATTAATTGCCAGATTTTCAATTTGACAGCTAAAATTTAATTCTCAAGAAGGTTTGCTGCGGCAATATCATTCATTCTTTAGGATTATATGAAGAATGAAAATTTCTATCCTCTTCAGTAAGTTATTTTAGCATTTCTAAATGCTGAATATTCTGGGTAGATAACATTTTACAAATGTATAAAAAATGTTTTAATGATTAAATGTAATGCCCAACAAGTATGAAGAAAAAATTTGTCAATTATAAATTAGTTGCTTGACCGCGTAACGAATCCCAATTAGAACTAGTATAAAAATGGTGCTTATGAAACAAATGTATCCATATTAGGCCAGAGATTGCATTTCAGCAGTAATCAGCTGATATTTAACAAAGAACGTTAATGTGTTTACGATATTAGTTAAATATAACGTTATTTTAATTTAATAAATAAAGTTTCATTGTGAATACAAAATAGTCAATTCAAAATAGATTTGTTTTATGTGCTAGAAATGATAAAATAGGTAAATAATGTTAACCTTAATGTTTTCGTTGTAGTGTGTTTTATAACTTTCGATTGATTTTACAGTACTTTGAAAAATATGGAACTTGGCGAGATGTTTAATCCAGCTGATCACGGGCTAACTAAAGACTTCCGTCTTACCAATTTCTCAACATTAAGAGGGTGAGGTTGCAAGCTGCCCGAAGAGGCACTCAACAAGTACCTCCGGGAAACAGATATATTACACAAAGTCGCTCATAATGAAAACAAACAAGATAAAGATGGATTTATTGGTTCTGGAATGGATTGTGCTGTAATTCCACTATATCGGCACAAAAACTATTTTCTCGTGCAAACTGTGGACTACTTTTATCCTTTGGTTAATGATCCCAAAATTATGGGTAAAATTGCTTTAGCCAATGTGGTTAGTGACATATATGCAGTAGGTGTTACAACATTCGATAAGCTGAATATGATCGTTAGCGTGTCAACTAACTTTACCGAACTGGAGCGTGACGTTGTCCTTCCGGAAATAGTCAGCGGTTTTCTCGAATCGGCAAAAGAGGCCGGTTGTCGTGTACATATCCAGAGTGTATCGTACAATCCATGGTGTATTATTGGTGGCATAGCCAGTTCTCTATGTACGGAATCAGAGATTATAATGCCTTCCAACGCTAAGGAGGGTGATGCCATTATACTAACTAAACCGCTGGGAACACAACTCGCAACTAACGCATATCTCTGGATGGAGGAAAGAAATGACAAATACATTAAATTATCCGCTACCTTAAGTGACGATGATATAAAAAAGACTTTTAGTAATGCTGTTAAGTCAATGACATTCCTCAACAAGATAGCCGCCGAATTAATGCACAAATACAAAGCGCATGCTGCAACAGATGTAACAGGATTTGGTCTATTAGGGCATGCTAAGAATCTCGCACGTTTTCAAAAGGAACGCTTATCGTTTGAATTAAATAAGTTGCCTATTATAACAAATGTAGTTACTATCAGTGAAATACTTGGACAGGATCGTAAATTAAAATTAGGTAAAGCAGTCGAAACATCCGGTGGCCTTTTAATATGTTTAGCAGCGAGTGAAGCTAAATCATTCTGCGAAGACTTCGCAGCAATGACTAAAAATAAACAACACGCTTGGATTATCGGTAGGGTGAATAGCACCGAGGAGGAACGTAACGCATTTCTTGTCGAAAATCCAGAAATTATAGAAGTTGATTAATAAAAACATCTACATTTCTCACCTGTATCCACTTTACTAATAATAATGCCTTTTAAGTAGTTAAGAACGATTTGTATTAAAAAACTAAAGGATTCAATAGATGACGAGGTTTTCGTAAAGATTTTTTGTCATGAAAATCTCTGATATAGTTTTGATCTCAAATTTTTTAAGCAAATCGTATGACAATATATAAATTATGAAATGTAATGTGCGTCTAAAAAGTTAATATATTCAACCAATGACGATATTTTCTTAAAGATTTTGAAATCATGAAAATTTCCGATAAATTTTTGGTTTTAACTTTGGGGATAATTTTTACATTTTTGAACTGGAATTAAAAATTAAACTTCTAAATAAAAAACATCAAAATATTTGAGTTTTATTGTTAGCGACTAATTTAAGTCAAAAATCGTGTGAGCGGCTATAGCAACTTACATATACATATGTATGTATGGCACATGGTGTGGGAATGCGCCAGGAAACTAAAAGAGGTGGGGAAACAGAATCAAGTTCGGCTCATTTGGGTGCCAGGACACGCACGAATTGAATGGATTGAAATAGCTGACGAACCTGCCAGGAAAGCAGCAGCAACCACCCCATATAGGATCGCACATAAAAGCAGAAATATGCAGATTCTGCGAGGTTAGGCCGGAAGCACCAGCTTGTTTATTGCTAGAGCCCGAAGCAATTGCAAGAAAGAGGTTAAAATACCTACGCATCTTGCAGCCGCAGAAAAATCACATTTATATTTATATTTATGTTATTTTCAATTCGGCCAAAAATATTTTCTTCTTAAAGCCAAACTAAAATAATAATTTTACTTATTTGGGAATTAATATATTTAAATATTTATTTAATTATAGTTCATTTCTGACTCAAATCTACATTTACATATACATACAATTCAATTTAAGTTCATTAACTTCTATTTTTCTCTGATTTTTTTCTTTTTTTTTTTTTGTATTAATAATTTCTTACATATTAAGATTTTTTTTTAATTAAGAACTTGTTAATTTAAAAATGTCCTTAAATGCTGTTGTATTTATCCTTCAATGTATGTTTGTATTTGTTTTATAATATTGTATATCTATATATGGATACACATATTTGTTGCAAAAAAATTTGCAAAAACATATATGAAAATGTGTTTTTAATGTTTTTTTTTGCAAATTATGTATGCATGTTTTATATATTTTATTTTTGCTTAATTACGCCTTCCGCATGTACAATAATACACCAATTGTTTTTTATTTCTTTAATGCTTGCCTGAATTTTGGTTTGCTTCCATTCTTTTATGTAAATACACAGTAGATTTAAATGTTTTATATATTTTTTGTATCTTTTTTTAATTTTTTTGTTCATTTATTTTATTTTATTACTGATTTTGTCAGTTTCGCATTACATTAAGTAAATTTACAAAACATAACTAAAAACGAACTTACAGTGTAAAATGTGGTGAAAAAATGAAAGGACAGAATTTCTTTTAAATATAACTAGTTAAAAAATATAAAGGTAGTCAGAGAAAAAATGTTCCATATACATACATACATACATACATATACTTAAATACATATGTATGTATGTACATTAAGAAAAGGATAGAAAAGAAAATTTATATTTCAAAAATATAAATATAAAAATAAATATAAACATGTCAAATTTTCACTATGCACATGCAAGATAATTCGCATGAATATCCAATATTCATCTTAATTTATATTTTACAATATAAAATTAAAATATACCACACTAAAGTATACATAGGAAATTATATTACGGAAATTTTATAAACGTAAATACATACATATGTATGTATATAAAAGAAAACTAACTCAGATGGAAGGAACACACTTCGAAAAATGATTTTCTTTTTGTTTTCCTCTTACGCAATAGTATTTGTAACGTTTTAAAAACTGGAAATTTTATATTATGTATTTGTTATTTTCATTTTACGGCTATTTTATTTTAAGTAGTAATTTTTACTTTTTTTATTTTGAAATGGTTTTTGTTTGTATTTTCTTTACTTTTTGTTGAGTGCATATAGCTGTAATGTATGTATAAATAAATTTACGCATTAATGTCATTCGTATATATACATACATTTGTTTATATGCCACTTAAAATTACTTTAATAAAATATTTTTAAAACTTATTGATAAGTTTTCGTCACATCGTCTTCCTTCACGCACCGGACACAATCACTTTCACGCTCCAGCGTTTAGTCGCTTTCCTCTTCTTCTTCTTCATCGGACGTGTCTTTCTTCTTTGTCTTCTTGATGGGCTTCGCGGCGGGCTTACCTTTTCGCTTTTTGGCTGCACCGGTATCGGTACCACCGTTGGCCTCATACTCTTTAACTGCTTTGTTGTACTCTTCCTTCATTTTTATGGCCTTCTGTTCCCATTCCTAATTACAAATGAAATGAAATAAAAGAAATTGTATGGGTTAGTGAGCTATATAAAAATGTATACATACGTGTATGTACATACAGATAATACAAAAACATAATTATTAATATTAAAAAAAAAAAATGTTTAAGTTGTTGGTTATGTTGGGTCCATTGATGTTATGTAATGGAATCAGGCAACTGTTTAAACCTGACGCCACTACACCGAACCCTTTTAATGTGACTTCTCGCGAGAATTTTTGATTTGAGCACAGCAGAACATATGTGCGTTCGGAGTGCTCTTTGTTTGGGGATCCCTTTTTTAATTTTTTTATTATATTTTTTTTTTGTTTTTTTTTTTTAATTTTTCTTCTCTTGTTTTTAACTCTTCTTTGTCACACGTGTGTTTTTTTGTTTTTTTTTGTTTTTTTTTTGTTTTTTTTTTTGTTTTTTTTTGTTTTTTTTTTTGTTTTTTGTTTTGTTTTTTTTTATCTTTTTTTTGTTTTTCTTTTAAAGTTTTATTTATTTTTTTTTTATTTTACTTTGTCTTGTTATATGTGAATATAGTTTTCGTTAGTGCAAAAACTATCTTGTTCCAGGTATTCCACAGAACCATTTTCGTTCGAGGTATTCCACAGAACCACTTCTCGTTCCGGGTATTCCACAGAACTACATCTTACATCTCTCACCTCAAAGACATTACAGGCTGTTTCCTCTATGCAAATTCTATACATTTCAATTCATATATGTATCATACTAAAATTTCTGTATTAAACAAACAATACGTAAAATATGCCCCTCTCTGCACCAAATAGATCTCTATCTGACACTAAGGACTAACGGTTTGAACGTTTTCATGCACTGTTTTATTTTCAAACATTTTATTTTCAGACTATACTTCTTTCTATATAAATGATTTCAATATATCTTTATTAATTCTTTTTCTCAAATTACTGTATACAACATATTCGGCCTTTATCTGTGTCGATCTTATCTCATTTAAGTGCTTATAGGGACCCCTGACTCATCTCCTAAAACGATATCTTGTGTATTTACAACCACTACACTTAGTGGATTCGTATGTAAACCATCCCATCTGAATTAGATCCTTAGAGTCCCATGTCCCTCTCTACACCGCAATAGATCTCTATCTGACACTAAAGGCTAGCCCTTTGAATCACCTTTGTCTCTTGCGACATTCAACGCAATGAACAACGTTACAACAGAATAAACCAAAACGATTTTCGAGACATTTCCATTATGATTTCACTAGTTAACGCCAGTTTAACAACCAAAGAATTCTCATGTACACGCTAATACGTTTATATCTTTCATTCGCTGATTCGACGTGCCCTACATAGAAATATTCGAATACTTGTAGTCTTTGCCATATCACAATTCTCGGGCATGGGGCCGTAATATCTCACAGACTTTACGGCACAACTCACATCGCAAGTCAGAGTAATATGACATTGAAGACCTTTGAACTCGTACATTTCAATGCGTTGTGCGCCAGGTAATAGATGACCATAAAATAGTCACCGTCATACCTATTGCTATACAGTCTGCCAGTGTGGAGCTTTATTCAATCCTGACAGACTGTATACATGGATTTTAGTCGCCTCTTACGACAGGCATGCCTTACCGCGGGCAAATTCTTGCTCCCCTTACCCGCAGGGGGTTCATCACAAGTACTATATTATTTACATATAAGATTTACATAACATATACAATATATGTACATATGTATGTGTGTCGATAAATTTGATGTTCAACTTACAGATTTATCTTTCATTCCACGCCATAATTCACCACCACGTTTGGCGATATCTGTGACTTTGCTGCCGGGATTGTCTTTCTTGATTTGCTCACGATTCTCATTGAGCCACAGCATGTAAGCGGATAGAGGACGTTTTGGACGTTCACCGGCCATATTTAATATTCTGTATGGATTGTTTTAAATTGAAACTTTTAAGTAAATTGGATTAGCCCAGCTAATATATTCGGCAATTTCCAACTGAAAGTAAAGAAGAATAATTGTATAGAATTATAAGTTTGTACCAAAAAAGTTTGTTTGTTTGTATATATGTATGTATATAGTGAGTATTAACTATATCTATGCGTAAATAATAATATACATGCATGTAATTATATATTTTACAAATGGAAATATGTATGGTATATCTTATAATTATGTATATGCACATTAATACGCCTACCCAAGTATATAGTTTATTTGCATGTTATTACAAACAATACATACATGTAATTACATGTACATAGATGTATCTACATATATAGTCATTGAACTATTTAATTGCAATAAATTGCTGTACATAAGAGCCCGGATTTTGTAATTAAGCCACTACAATATTCTATAAATTTTTTAAAATAAACTCCACAAATTTTTAATTTCCATTTTAATTTACTTTATTTTAATTTTTTGTTTATTTTATTTATTTTATTTTTTTTATTTATTTTTTTATTTTATTTATTTATTTTTTTATTTTATTTATTTATTTTTTTATTTTATTTATTTATTTTTTTCTCTTATTTATTTTTTTTCTTTTATTTATTTATTTTTTAATTAATTTATTTTTTTATGTTATTTATTTATTTTTTATTTTATTTATTAATTTTTTATTTTATTTATTAATTTTTTATTTTATTTATTAATTTTTTACTTTATTTATTAATTTTTTATTTTATTTATTTATTTTTTTTTTATTTATATTTTTCTATTATTTATATTTTTCTATTATTTATTTTTTTCTTTTATTTATTTTTTTCTTTTATTTATTTTTTTCTTTTATTTATTTTTTTTCTTTATTTTTTTCTTTTATTTATTGTTTTCTTTTATTTATTTTTTTCTTTTATTTATTTTTTTCTTTTATTTATTGTTTTCTTTTATTTATTTTTTTCTTTTATTTATTTTTTTCTTTTATTTATTTCTTTCTATTATTTATTTTTTTCCATTATTTATTTTTTTCCATTATTTATTTTTTTCCATTATTTATTTTTTTCTATTATTTATTTTTTTCTATTATTTATTTTTTTCTTTTATTTATTTTTTTCTTTTATTTATTTTTTTCTTTTATTTATTTTTTTCTTTTATTTATTTTTTTCTTTTATTTATTTTTTTCTTTTATTCATTTCTGTATATTATTTATTTTTTTATTAATTTTTATATTATTTATTTTTTATTAATTTTAAATTTTTTATTTTTTTTATTATTTTTTATATTATTTATTTTTTATTAATTTTTATATTTTTAATTTTTAATTAATTATTTATTTATATTATTTATTTTTTTATTAATCATTAATTATTTCTTAATATTATTTATTTTTTAATAATTAATTCTTCATATTATTAATTTTTTATTATTATTTTTTAATTATTAATTAAATCTTTATGTTTAGTTTTTGTTAATTTTTTATTTTTATAATAAATATTCTATTTTTATTTTATTTTATATTAAATATTCTATTTTTATTTTATTTTATATTAAATATTCTATTTTTATTTTATTCTATATTAAATATTTTATTTTTATTTTATATTTAATATTTATATTTCTTATTTTTATTTCATTTTATATTTAATATATACATTTTATGTTATATTTAATTTTTTTTATTTTATATTTTATATTCTACTTGATGTTTATATAACTTTTAGTTTTTGGTTTTTATATTTACTTTTAGCAAATAGCTAATGTTTAGATCGCCACTGTATTTACGTGAAATATATTACATACATACATATATAGGTACATATTGCTAAGCATATGTACTACAATATATAATCACATATATAATAAAACATACCCTGATGAATTTTAGCTGGAACCACATATTTATTTGCATATACATACATACGTGTATGTATATACGATACGTATGTACATACGATTTTGTATACATTAAGTTATTTACACTTGGCAGAAAAAATTTATATTCAGCCATTTGCTAAAAAATATTGAAAAAGTACATACATACATATGTAAATACATATATTCGTATCAAGTATACAAGTATTCGTATGCCACCTCATTACAAGCAGTGTTTCCCAATCATTTTCAAGTCATTGATTTTTTTATGTATTGTATGTACATATGTACATACATACATATGTACACGTATATAAGTAAGAATTAAAAACTTGTATGAAAAATTTAATGAAATTATCTTAAATTAAATATATATACATATATTTACCTATATACATATATATTTCATATGTACATAATTATGTAAGTATATATAAGTTTTTAAGACTAAAATTAGCGTGATTTTGTTTTCAACAATTTTTATCGCTGAAAATGGCCAGTTATCAAGCCTACTATTCTCATTTTTCGTAATCTAGCATATATGTACATACATATTTATACAGTATATACTATGCATGTATAAATATATGTGTACAAATGAATGTATATAACCCAAACGTCAATTCACGAATACAAATAAATGACAGTAGCAACAAATTATCACGAATACCAACAATAAATTGTCAAATATAGCACAGAAAAAAAAACATAAATACAGATGTACATATATAGATATGTATATACATTCTCGTATGTATGTGTATATAGTGGTAAAAGCTTATAAAATAAAGATAACGCCAGCGTAAAGCCTCAACGCACGCGTCAACTTAATTTTAGGGTCGGCAGCGTTGCTACTACATTTTGCTGCACTGCCGACGTCACCTTCATTACTAACACAGCGTGCAATATTATAATAAAAATACACTGCTGCGTCGACGACAATCAGTCAACGTGGATGATATCGAAAAACGCGTCTTAACTGCCGCCGTCTCCGTCTCCGTCTCTGTCGCCGTCGCTGTTATAGCTACTGTTGTCGTTGTGTCACTCATACGCCTGCGTGTACTGGAGTGGGTAAAACCAGACGCGAGCAAGCAAACAATCAACATACTCGTACAAGCAGTGCGAAATGGCTGAGCAACCAGAGCAATCGCAGCCGCTCTCTACCCGAATGCCTGTTGGTATTATGGTGTGGTGTGTACTGATTATGGCTTTGCTGCTGTGTTGGCGTTTTGGAGATTTTGAGCTTGTGCGCAATAACAGCATTTTGGGGTAGATACTTTTGCAGGGATTTGCGCAGTGGACAGTTGCTTGTTGCTTGTGTTAGCTGTGCGTCTGTGTGTGTGCATTGGTGTGCTAAATACACGCATATATGTAAATATGTACATATGTGCATGTGTATGAATGAATGTATGAATTAATAAGTAGGTATCTCAGTGATGCTCAGCTATACAGCTATGCAAATATTCATATGTATGTGTGTATACATACATATATATATCTGTATGTTTGCATGTGTCTTTTCTCTATATATATAAACATGTAAGCAGTCGGCCACGTCTTCAGGAGCAACGGGCAACTACGTGTATTAGTAAAATTGTTGTTGTTCTAGCTGCAATGGCTACAGTTAATATTTTTAGTACACACTCACACACACACACACACACACCTATATACCTACACATATACATAACAAATAAATCGGTTAATTATTGTACTTTGCCTTGTATGAACCGCTGCAAAAGGGCACACGTATACATATACCTACATAGCACAATTCATATCTATGTACATACAAGTGGGTGGTAAACAGCACCTCGCTTGCATTTATTGCTACTTTTTCATCAAAAAGTTTTTGTTTATTACATGTTGTAGGTATATTTACAGAAGCGCATACATACATACATACATATGTACATATATATAGGTAGATGAAAAAATTGTTTGGTAAAATGTTTGACGCGTTAGTGTCAGTGCGCGCATAATTAATGCTTTTTCTGCTTAACTGAGCTTTTTCGCTGGCCCAGGTACAGTTATGCGCAATAGGGCAGTCAAAAAGTTTTGCTTACATATGTACATACAAATGCACCTTGTAAGCGCTACAACAGCGTACAAGCAAATAACGGTGTTGCAATAAATAGATTGTACTAAAATTTGAGTGTGTACATATATACGTGTATGTATGCATGTATGTATGTATGTGGTCTACGTGCTAACAGCGCATGCTCACCCGAACATTACACTATTAATTTTCCAATTTGTAAGGAACTACATGTACATATGTACCATATGCACAATAAATACTGGAAATGTTACTCATACGCAATGGCGCACTGCAGAAGGCAAGTGTAGGGCAAACAAAAAAGAACAAGAAATGGTGAAAATACTATTTGAGCATGAGTTTGAATATTATATATATATGAAAATACTCTTTCTAAATGTACATATATACATATTTACACGCTGCAGTATTAAACTCAACTCGAGTCGAATTAAAATGGAATTGCATGCGAAAAGTTGGCAAAATTGGCATATTTTTGTGCTGCAACTCTCGGCAGTCTTTTATCCCTTTTATATTAATACATTATACGGTGGTCAAGCTATCTCCACAGGCTATCAAGTTATAAAACTCGGCACATCAACACATCAAATGCCAACAAACAACTGTATATTGTACATTTGTATGTATTTATGTATGTACATTTAAGTATTAAAGCAGACAAAGTCATATGTTTGTATGCGTTGTATTGAAATAACACAAGGATGCCAAAGGGAAAGCACTCGACGTATGCTTCGGGTGCCGTTTTGTTTTTTTGTTTGTTCCTTTAGCAAAATGAGGAAGCAAAGTATAAATATAACGGTTATAAAGGAGTAATTTGCAACACTTATTTTGGAGTGAGATATTTTTTGCAATTGCTTTGTATTATTTTTTTTTTTTATATATTTTTGATGTATGGTAAAGTTGGAAAATTCTGAAAGAAAGTCAAAATAAATACTTTCAATGGAGTTGCTTTCAAAGACGAGTCAATTCGAGTTCAAGTGTGTGTATACAAAATAAAAATAAAAAATATGTATGGATCTTTTTTTTTTATTTCTTACTGCATTGCTGGAAAATAGACGAGTATTATTGAGTTCTTTATAGATTATTTGAAGTTAGTTTAGCTCGTCAACTGTGAATATATTTGATATTATTTAACTAATATGACTCGTTATTAAGCTTGTTTGCGTAGTTGTAATATCACAGACTAGCGAAAGAAAGTTTTGCTGTCATATTTTTGTAGATTTTTTTTCAATTCTTTGTTTATCAAACGCCGTTATAAATAAAAAAAAAATACATATATACAGCAGAAAACTGTACAAGTGCATATGTGCATAAATGTGTTTATGTACGTATGTATATATAATAATTTTTTTTTGTTTTCGACTAAAATTATATTTTACTTTTCAGCATTGGCAACCCTGTGCTCCGCATTTATGGTGAAATCAATTATGCATATGTTTATATACATACATACATGTTATATGCATTTACATACTCGTATGTATTTTTGTATGTTTTTGTCAACAACTGTATGCTTATAAATTCCATATATCATTCTCATAATTTTTAATTCCTAAGCAAAAAATAAAAACTGTGATAACCGCAAATATGAATGTATGTAAGTAAATTGAAAATAATAAAAATTTAACATAACCTCAAAAAACTCTACAAAAGATACACTCTCCACTTAAAAAAAAAAAAAAAAAAAACTATACAAAATTAACTATAATTTCTCTCTCACTCTCTCTCTCTCTCTCTCTCTTAAAAAAAAAAATTAAAACCCCGTGCACATTTGTATGTACACGTAAGCGGGTGCTATATAAAATAATCAGTCAACGAGCGATAATGGTTCACATACTACACGATCGTTGAACAAACAAATACACGTTAGCGGCGAGTAAAAGTCGAAAATAACCACAAAAGCGATAAATTGAAAATATATGTATAATTTGCACACATTACCGCGATACCGGGTATTACAAACACTTTGTGCCTTAGCGCTGTAGACGTGTTGGTGTGGTGAATAGCAATGGCGCGCAAAAGTGTCTTACGTATATACGTGTATGCATAACAAACACCGTGCACACCCCCTTTTAACGCACAATTTACAAAAAAAAAAAAAAAAAAAATATATAGGTACACATGTACGTATATTGTGCACATGTATGTATATATATATACAAAATACGTACGATAGACGTGATCTTCGTTGATATTTGTGTAAACAACAACCAGATCACACGGAAGAGGGAAAGGTGATTTAAATGAAAATAATAATTAATTGAAGAGAGCGGCGAGTATGTGACACGTAGTACACTTATGTACAGAAAACATATATTTGAATATGAATTGATATCTAAAAAAGTAATTTTTTTTTTCTAATTTAGTTGCTAAATCGTTGGCTCGTGTGTCATTAAACGGCGGCGAGTAGTCTTTTATTGATTTACTTATTTTATAAATCATTAAAAAATATCAAGGAGAGAAAAAATAAAATTTAATTTTATTGGCAGTAGAAAAATTTGAAGTGTACTCCAACATTTTACACTTAAATAGGAAGCCACTTAATATTGTTATTATATTTTTAACAAAAGTCTTTGCCGATAAGATAAAACAACAAAGATAAGACTAGGTGTATATCATAGACATATATCAGACAGACATTACACTTGAATTTTCTATGAAATAATCAAGTTGGTTATTTGTGTTAAATAATATTTTGTAATAAAAGCCTTTTAAAAAAAATATTTACGTTATAATAAGTTTTATAGTAAAAAACATTCTTCAATTTGGATTATGATCTACGAGATGCTTTCAACGCGAAACAAAGAATAAAAGCACTCACATGAAAATAAATTTCCTTAAAATCTTCAAAAACTACAACACGTTGCACTTGACTAGGTTTATTATGCATCATATGGGGGCTATACTAAATATACCCATGTACAGTTGTATTTATGTACATATGTACATGTATAAATATTGTAGGTACCAACTACCAGATTGACTCATGGTAGCGGAAGGTATGCAAGATCTTCGTGTGCACGACAAAAATATTCGGTACACAAACACAACAATAAGTATGTGTAGGTATATAAATGGTAAACAATTTTTGGCGCCATTTCTACAAAACAGTGAAGAATGTGCATGCACTAGCACATGTTTTCGAGTGAAGTATGTTATTTAGTTTTGCCTAGTAGTGTCTTAATATACATAAATGTATGTATGTACATAAATGTATTAATTATCCGGTCTAGAAATTATTGAAAAACCGCAATATCCAATCCTACTATATTTATGTGTATTTATCAGTGATTTTATTTCAATTTCTTTTTTAATAAAATTAAATTATATATATTTTTTATTTTATTTACAAGTGTTTTGCGCAATTATTATTATTATTATTATTATTATTATTATTATTTGAGTGTAATTTAAAGGTGTCGATTTGATTTCAGGTTGATTTAAACTATTTAAATCTAATATTTTTTAAAGCCTAATTTCCTTTCTAGTTAAGTCAATATAATTATTTAACTTCTTTTCAATTTAATTTAGTTCTATTTTACTTTATTGTATTTTACTTTATTGTATTTTATTTACTGTAATTTATTTTATTGTATTTGATTTTATTTTATAGTAATTGATTACATTTTATTGCGTTTGATTTTATTTTAGTGCATTTTATTTTCTTTTAGTTTACTGAATTTTATTTAAATAATTTTTTTAGTTTGTTGTTGTTCAATTATATGCGCTATTTGTTTTACTTTAGTAAATTTTCTTATTTACTTTTTTTTATTCTATATTATTCTATATAGTTTTATTTTATTTCAGTTTTATTACTTTATAATTTTTGCATTTAGGTTTATTTGGTTTTATTTTATTTATTTTATTTCTTTATCTCTTTTTTTATTTTTATTTCATTTTATTTTTTGTATTTCGTTAGATTTTGTTATATTTTATTTCAAATCATTTAATTTTAACTTTTTTCATTTTACTTCAATTTTTTTAATTTATTTATTTTCTTTTTGACTTATTTTAGTTTAATATATTTTATATTAATTTATTTAATTTAATCTTTTTTAAAATTTTTAAAAAGTTCATTTAATTGTTATTAATTTACTTTAATTTAATATATTATTTATTTTAATTTGAATTATTCAATCTATGTTTCAATTTATTTTGTTTAACATTTTTTTTTTGTTTATTTTGTTTTATTTCAATTTATTTCATTTTAACTTATTTTTTTATTTGTTTTTTAAAATTTGCTTTTAAAATTTGCTTTTAAAATTTGTTTTGTGTTAATTTGTTTTTTTTTTTTATATTATTATATATAAATATTTATATTAATTTATTTCATTTCATTTTATTTAATTTTAACTTTTTTTTTTTTAATTTGTTTTTTTTTTTTAATTTGTTTTTTTTTTTTAATTTGTTTTTTTTTTTTAATTTGTTTTTTTTTTAATTTGTTTTTTTTTTTTTAATTTGTTTTTTTTTTTTTTAATTTGTTTTTTTTTTTTTAATTTGTTTTTTTTTTTTTTTAATTTGTTTTTTTTTTTTTAATTTGTTTTTTTTTTTTTAATTTGTTTTTTTTTTTTAATTTGTTTTTTTTTTTAATTTGTTTTTTGTTAATTTGTTTTTTAATTATTATTTTTTTTTCAATTTATTATATTTTAATTTAGCTTAGTTTAATTTATGTTATTAGTTTAATTTTATTTACGTTATTGTGAAGTTAATTTTCTACTTTTTAATTATATTTTTGATGTTTTTTAACTAAGTTAATTTTTTATTTATTTTATTTTATTTATTTTAATTTAATTTTAGTTTATTTTATTTTTTAATTTAATTTAGTTTATGTTATATTATTTGTTTTATTTAATTTAATTAAATTTTTTATATTAATTTATATTTATAATAATATTATCTTTATTATATTTACCAGAAATTTGCAGTTTTTATGTATTGAAATAAATTCTCGTGATCACCTTAATTGTATCTTTTTTTTCAATATGCACATAAAATTCAAATATGTTGATGTCCGCACACAAATTTACATACACGTATCTATATGTATTTGTTGTTGCTGCTATTAGCGCCATGCCATCAGCACAAAAAGTGATTGGAATCTGTGCAGTTGCAATAGTAAGTGATACTTTCGTTTCCAACGCACTGTTGTTGCAACAGATACAATATAATAAATGCTGTTTTTGCATAAAAATTTGTCAGAAAAATGTTTATATGTACGTATATACATACAAACATATGTATCTATGAAAAATATTTCATTTGAATTAGTATACACACATACATATATTTTTATACAGATTTTATTGTAAATTTAACCAAACTCTAAATGAGTTCACATGAGGTGTTTTAATTTATAAAAAATTCTCGAATTTCTTTGGAATTTTAAATAATAATGATATAGAAATTTCTCATTATATTTGCTGGCCAGAAAGAGTTAGCTGAAGGCAAAATTCTTTTAGGCTGCTCATAAGCAAAATTATTTGTAAACTCACAATTAGAGTAAAAACCAAGAGCTCAAATATGCATAAGAAAAATTAAAAAGAAATATACGCTAAATTTTTTATTGAAATCTTCCTCAAAACAGCAATACAAAACTTGTTAGCTTTTTTTTCTTCAAATAAGTAACTGGATGAGCAAAAATTAACGTTGAAAATCCTCATCCAACAAGCGCTTAGAGCAGGTATAAAATGAGAATATTTCACAGCTTCTTCAACTGCAACCGGATGTACAGTAAAGTCGCAAATTAAAAACATTACATTTTCAAATCATACTAATTTTTACTCATTTATTCAGGTACATTTTGAAATATTTCTTAAATTTATATTTTTTAAATTATCTACACGAATGTGCACTAAAAATATATTATTCACCAACTTGATAAAAAAAAATTATTAACTACGACCAGTCTTTACTGTAATTGCATACAAATATGTTACATTTAGCACAACCGATACAGTCAGTACAGATTAACGCATTGCTTTCATTTCCATTACTACATATGAACGAAGATATAGTATGTATTATTGGCGCACAGTGTAACAAATAACTTTAATTACACTTAAATTTACCATACCGCACTTTATAGTTAAATTAATTAAATTATTAACAATAAGCATATTTCTCATCAATAAATAGGAATCACACTACATCCTGTACATATACGGGCACAAAATGAAAAAAAAAAAATTGTAAAAAAAATATATGCAGATTTTTTTTTTTTAAATTAAAACACTCACTTGAAGCACTGCGTGTATTCGCCTAGCGTTGAGATCAAAACTACAAAATGTACTGTGCGCCCACGGTGGCTTAGGAGACTTTTGCACTGCCTTGTACAGGCGATATGAAATCGAAGCAGCAGCAACAGCAGCAGCAGATGACGAACAAGAGGAAGAACAAGCAGCAGCAGCGGCAGTAATACAGCAGTGGTATAAAATACACTTGAACGAACTGAGTGTATGCAGGCCACCACAGTGGTTGATTTGTTCGTTCGTTGGTTGACTGCCTGTGTGGATTGCTGGCTGGTTGGCTGGTTGGCTGCTTGGCTGGCTTGTGTAAGTTGCTACTTCGACGCTATTATCGCTTTATGGCGCTCTGTATGGTTATATGATTGTATGGCTGTATGGCGGGTTTGCTTGCTTGTTAGCTGAGTTGTTGAGTAGAGTCACATACATATATATATACATATGTATGTAGAACGAAGCAGTAACGCAGTATGAAATACAAAATACTTTGCTTTGCTTTGCTTTGCTTTGGCTCTGGCTTTGGTTGGCCTGTATGAATACACCAGAAAGAAAATTTCATACACTGCTGCTACTGCGGCTCTTGCTCCTCTGATATAGCTGCTGCCCTGCTTGCTTCCCTGCTGCCTTCGCCGTTGACGTTGTCGACATTATAAACGACGATTCTTTTTCATAGGTACATACCTACAACTGTGTTGTTGTTGTACCAAACGAACGATGAAAAGAAGAACAAGCAGTTATAGCAAGCAATACACTGCTGAGTTGAGTCAAAAAGCAACCACTACTATACGAGCCAAGAGATACTCGCCTGTATAGGCAGCAAAAATACAGCACACAATGCTCTATAGGTAGGCGCATACATATGAACATGTATGTGATAATAAGCGTTTATAGAGCTGAAGTGGAGACATGCAGCATAAAATATACATATTTATATGTAGGAAGAAAGTCAGCAGGGAGAAGAAGCATTAGTAATAGTAGCAGCTGCAACAACACCGTTGTATACAGACAAATCGTTGAGATACAAATATACATACATATATATGAACATATATGCTGCTACGTGTATTTGCCTTTAGCTGCTTTTAATATGGCAGACACAGGTACATACATACATTCATACATTCGTACGAGCTAACGAATCAACGAGCCGGCGAACAAACGAACAGCATAACGAATTGGACAAACAAATATCGTACCTACTCGTACATTTGTATTTGCTAACTGATTTCGATACGTTTCAACTCAACTCACAGTAAGTATGTATGTATGTATGTATGTATAGGTGATTGGGAAGCAAAGAGTATCTCAACTAAACCGATTTGGCGCATTGACGGCTCGTTCGAACCGCTGACGCAATGCCCAAACTGACGAATTGACAATATGATTGCTTTGACTGGCTGGTTGGCTGTACTACTCAACGCCTTGGTTAACGACTGGTGTAGATACAGGCAGTGCCAACACTAAAACGACAGCAAGAGTAGGCGACTGGCAGGAGTGCGGGTGGGAAGTGTAGCAAATGTTTGAGGGGCATTTGAAATTTTCACCGGGGTACTGGTTTGCCAAGGTGGGGTGAAGAGATGTACGAGTTAACGTACAAATATCTGAGACGGTTAATAGGCTGGCGATATTAAAAGCGACAAAAATAAAAACAACAACAAATTGAATAACAAAATCGAATAGCACCGAAATAACGCATACATTCGCCATACAATGGTACATGTCCATATGTATGCTTCGAAGCAGTCGCCACAGTACAGTACTGTAGTCTCAGCTATGTGCTGACTGAAACCATTGCTGTAATAACAAAAACCACAGGCATATGAACGACTTGATATTTTGCACGAACGACTCACCTACATGCAAACATACATATATACATATGTATATTTGTGCATATAAACGCTCGTTTATACAAATCTCTACGTACAAACAGTACGACTAAACGAAGCGTTCGTCAAACGCCCATCTACCCGCACACTCCCAAAGTCCCCAACCATACAGTACAAATAGCGCTCTCGAGTTAAAAACTCAACAACCAGCTGCCGCCGAGCCATTATACGAACGTACAAATAAACTCATACATGTGCGTATGTATACCTTTAGATTTGTTCAAGTACGATACGAATGGGTGGCGTTGCCTCTGCATGAGAAACATATTTTGGGATTCGTTGCTCTGACAAAGCGACGTGTTAGTAGTTAGCTCATGGCGTTTTCTCACACTGGTGGCCAACATATTGAGCTATAGTTTTCCTATAGAAATTCAGTTCTGCACTGTGTGTCATTCGTATGAATTGCTTTGTATGATCATTATGCTGGTGGTCCAATATCCTGACACGGTACTGTAAAATCGTTTGTTGTGTTTCTGATATTTTAGGCAACCAAGTAAACAACGAGACAGTCGTCAACCAGAATGGCATGTAGCCAGTTAGTCAGCCACAGCGGGAATACTCTTGACTCTTGTCATGCGTGCATATCCATATGTACATATGTATGTACAAATGGTATGTGTGTTCTGTTGAAAGCATGCACATGAGAATGTTTATTAGTTGCCGGTATCGGCTTCGGTACCGGTAGGTCGAGGCGCACATGCTAATGATTTTATGCCGGTTAAGCGCGCGATTTTTAGCAAACCATCGGTTTGACTGAAATATGCAGAGTCTAACTATAGTGTTGTGCCTCGTGAGGTGTATGTTTGTACGTTCGTAGTTACTGTGCCGTGAGATATTATGCGCTTCTCCAGTGGGTAAAGCGTGTTGTTTTGTTTAACAATACTGATAGACTTGTGGCATGTTTTTAAATAGCCGATGGATTTTGTTTACCAGCATTTCGATACAGATGTCTATCTACTCTGTACACACATAGATGTTACTTCGTGATGACGACTTTAATTACTTCGATTTATAAGTCCGATTTAGGTTGGTAACTAAAACTTGATAACTCAGTTGACTCAATAATGTATTTATAATGTATTAGTAGGTATGGCTTATCAGATTTTATGTCAAGCCTTTCGTAACATATAGGCGCATTTCGATACAAAGAGAAGCTGATCTGTATGGCGACTCTACGCTTATTGTGCCCATAGTGGAATTTACAAAAATCTACGAACTTGTAGTCCTACTTCTTTAATTTGAATGAGAAAAAATTACATTCCATTACATTACATCACCAAAGAAACTTATTGTAGATTAGATTGTTAGCAATATAAAAACTAAACACATACTTAACGTTTATTTAAGTGAAAAAAAATAAAAAACCCATAAAGAATAAAATCTAACAAATATAAATTTCCTAATAACATAGAAGCGAATCTGCATGTCACGGTCTATTCTATTGAATGTGGGTCAAGGTGAAATATTAGCCTCAATTAACACCGAGTCCCCACATGTGGTCATGGCGGCAATGCGTACACAAAATAGGCCAAAAGCGTCAAATTCAAATACAACATTAAAATATGTATGTATAAACATAAATACAAGAACATACATATGTATGTAGATTAAAAACGAAAACGATGCTATTTGAAACTTCATATGCACAAATATGCATGGTTCTACATACTCCACATTAATCCTCTACTGCCCTTTGACTGGCCTACAACTGAAAGATGCACATCTCAACTGACTTGCCTTGTTGTATTAGCAGTTAGTGGAGTTAACAATAGAGTGCGTGCTGTCATGTATTAACTCCTACACAACACTAAAATATACATTCGTGCGCTACAAACATACATATAATCCAGAGTCCCCGTGGTATGGTTTAGACGTCTAAAATTTGCGCGCGCAAAGTGAACCTACAAAGAAATTCGAATGATGATGCCTTTTGCCTTAAATACAACATTTGCTGTATTACAGTGGCGTCTATATTGTTATGAAATTGCGTAGTATGGTTTTTGTCACGTCTGTATACGAAATCATATACGCATGTGATGCTAGTTGTTAGACATGACTGTACGACCGTATAATGGCGAGAGCTCTTATTACTCGGTCATTGTTGTCTTTGCTGCTACTCAGTATATGTATGCACATACTTTTGTTTTCAACGACTCAAATTTATATGCATGTAGGTATATAATTGTGTGATTAACCCAACAGCACTGTATTAGTGCGTTTGCATAAAACCACAAAAGTAGCAACAGCAACAAAATTAAGAAGTAAGGAGAACTACGTTCCGAGGGGAACCGAACATTACACACTCGGGTATTATTTATGGCGGCCACGGGTGTTACACAGTGTGTGCTAACATGCGGAGGGTCATGGGTTCGAATACTGATAAAAACTAACTTCTGAAACTATATTCGAATTCTTCTAATTGTGGTTGCTTCACGACATAGAATGTCAATCCTTGTGAGTGACGACTTAGAAAAACCAAATCCCTCAATTTCCTGAAAAAAAAATATCCAGCTGGAACGCATAAATTGGAACATAAATTTAGTCGAAAATTTTAATTTCTACGAATGTGATCCTCTTCCCCAAACCAGTCTTAATTTAGTTACCGTCTTGTAATGCTTATAGTTCAGTAGCCAACAATCGTAATTGTGTGCCGTAAACGCAGGCATTAAATAGAGTTTTTACCCTTATTTTACTTAGTCTGCTCCATCCGCTATTGAACCATTGTGCAGTGGTGGACTTCTATTTGTAAGATGCTCTCATAAAGTAGATGATAGAAGCAGGGCTTTTACGTCTATTGGTAATTTTAATACCATGGGTTCACTCATACTCATGCAGGTAGGTCTGAAAGTGCGCCCCTTACTCAGTGAACATATTGTGCGATTGTTTTCGCGTCGCACAGACTGAAATTGTATTATCGTTCAAATACCATGAACGCGGTAGAAATTCATAAAAATTTCGAGTTTGTTGTTTCTCTTTTGCAACGTCAGAACAATGTCTCAATACTATTTTTATAGATGTACATAAATATTTCACTTAATAATTAAAATATTTCTGAAAATGGTTTATTAAAGCAAAAAAAGCTAGTCGAGCTTTTGGAACTTAAGCTTTTGTGGCATTTCTTCGGGTCTTGCGCGTTCTTTACGATTATGAAATAATCATGTTAGTTACTCGCCACGCAACTCCATGCACTAACATTAAAATATTATAATAAACATACATATATATATATATATATGTATATATATGTACATATGTATGTATGTATATAAATTCATGCCTCTTAACCAGAACGCAAACCGCTTTAGCCCTCCTCGTTCGTCTCACTGCCTTTAATGCGAAGTGGCGCCCTCTTTGATAGGCAGACGTTAACGTAGTCGTTGACGTTGACGCTGCCAGTGTGAACAATCATCGCCTCACATCGCTTTCGTCCGCGCTGTAGTCTTATTACCTCCGCCGCCCTTACATTAAACTCCCCCTTTTCTACTAAAAAAAAGCCCCTACCCGCACGTAATCCCTTTGTTTCTACGTTTGTTCATACATAAAAGCATACATGCATACTTACATACCTAGATACATACATTTGTATGTATGTATTGATTGTATGGGCATAAGTATATATAGCATACATACATATGTATTTCAATATGGGACCCCTCGCACTGCACAAACCCGCCCCGAACAACACCACACCGTCTAAGTGCCTACCTTCTCGTGCCATCTTACAACTCAACTTTTTAGTACGACGTAATTAACCACATTTTTCAATGAATATAGAAAATTTTCACTATCGGCTATATGTATTTTCAATGTAAAATTTAAAAGGACGTTTGAAAATTTCAAAAGATAACGGTTCTTTCTTGGTACTGCATGGGAAAATATGAAAAACGCGCGCGCTTACTTTTCTTAAATACAAAATACAACGGAATATATGAAAAAAAAACGAGAATATAACGCCACCATAGACGAGCAACGGTATTCGAACGAAACGTTAAACGAACGAACCCGCCAGCCAGCCAGCTAGCCAAGTAGCGCCGTCCATATTGAAATCTTTCATATAATACAGCAACGAGTATGAAAATTTCATAGAAAACCCACGCCAAATTGGGTCGTTTTCTTTCGCAATTTTTATGTAATAAAATGCAGTAAATTTGTGCGGTTTTGTAAAAATTAAACACCTTGAACAATTTTCAATCGATGATAGAAAGACACTTTTCACTTACCTGTGGCAAAAAACGCTGAAATTTCGTTTTTAATTCACACACTAAAATTTAATTTTTCTTCTATACTTCCACTAGCTATGGCTGCCTTGTAGTATATTGCCTTGCTTATTCACTTTAGATTTTATTCAGTGCAGTTGAATTTGCCTTCGGTTTTTGGTTTTGCTTGCTTGCCTTTACCAGATACCAAGTGTTTCGTTTGCCAGTTCGCTAGTATAAAGTCGCTGCTAGTAGTAGCCAGCCTATAGCAAGTCATTGTATCAGTCATACGCCAGCCAGTTGAGTTGAGTCTCAACGAAGGCGAACGAACGAGCATACGAACGAATGAAATACTCATCACACCACAGTCAAATGACCGGCCAACCACCAGCCCAGCAAGTAGGCAAGCAAGCAAGCAAGCAAGCCAGCCAGCCAGCCATCGTACATATGGGAGCATAGAGCCATAGCCGCAGCGGCAACAGTAACGGGTTCACAGGGGAAGTGACGATATCACGTCACAGCAAAGCGTGTATGTATGTGGATATGGGAGGGTTGGTGGGCTGCAGTGGGACCGTTCGAAATCGCTCAGTGTGCTTATACAGTATTTCGAGCATTGAAGAAGAAGCAGCTATAGCAGCAGCAGAAGCAGCAGCGATGGTTGAGTTGAATAAGCCCGTCAGGCAGCGAGGTAATGGAAACAGCAACAGAAACAACTTTTTAACGAGCGTACGAATGATGGGTCTACGGTGCAAAATAATCGGGGATTGAGGGTTGGGGGTGGATTTTAAAGCTAAAGCAATGTATTTGTATACCGTTGCCAGCCATATGCAGCGAACAGTGGTTTATATCAACTGTAAATGATTGTTAAATTCCTAAACTGAATTTACGACTATTATGAAAACTGACGCAAAACTTAACGACCTTAAAGCTCCAAATATATAACCTAACAAATACATATACATTGGCCCAAAATACAAACCAAAAAAAATTAAAATTTTTACAATTAAACGGCTGAGTTCCTATTTTCGGCTGACCTCTTTGCATAGGCCAGAGGGGTGTGAGTTATTCGAACCTAATGAGCTACCCTAAATAAAAGCAAAATAACATAGTATACTTTTCAAACAAATGGAATTAGTTCTAGTTTCAATCGTTGGAGAGAACCTTGTCTATTGCTACATAAAATTTGAATCATTTGAAAGGCCATCGGACGATAATTATAGTGCATCGGCCCCTGGAAAGGTTTCGGTTTTATCATTTCATGAATTGTTGGTACCAAAAAATACTCTTTAGCAGTAAGCTTCAGTTCTCTATCTCGCAGAACGTTTCTGAATAATCAAAAAATACTAAATGTAAGGAAAAAAAAAGTGCTTGAGAACATTCTACAACGATTGATCCAAATGTCGGCTATGCTTTAAGAAATAAAAGCAGCTCTTAGAAAAAAGCTTAGACTATATTGGCATAAGATTCCTAATAAAAATCGAGTTTATGTTCACAATTTTTTATGATTTTCCTCAGTTCCCCTCAATTAAATTTAAAATGTAAGCTTCGTAAGTTTTTTGTACAAAACTATTTCCTTCTTTGATTTCATCCTTAAAATATGCAAATAAATACAGCTTTATCGATTAATGCATTAGTGACATCAAATAGAAGTATTAGCAAAAATATTTCTCTTGACAAGAATACGCTTTCATAATAACGAAATTTATACCATATTTGTTTCTTTTTTATTTTGAATTAAAGTTACAAATGTTTGCTAAAATTTAAAATAGAGAATTTTAAAATTAAACACTGTATCTGGTACTCAAAGCATCTATTTGTTAAATATGAGAATTTGCATGTAAGTATGTATGCATGTAAATGCAATTATTAACTAAATACGTGCATATATACAAACATGTACAGTATTTTGCATTGAGGTAAAATTTTATATGCACTGCAGCAAGCATACATATGTACATACATATGTATGTAAATATGTACATAAGAAGCACCAACAATGTAAAATTCACAAACTGAGTTTAGCACGGAAAACGAGCGATTTCCATGGAAAAACAGGATGCCAACTGTTACTTGCTAACTATTATTGAAATTATATGGCAATCCTAAATGAGCTGCTTTGTTGTTTTTGTGTAGCTGATATTTTTCTTTTAATTTTTTCAATATTTAGTATATATATCAATACAGACAGACAAATATTATTATGTAAACACGTTATACAATGAATAAATATTTTAATAAACAAATTTGATTTTAATTTTGTGAGATTTGATAAATAATCATTTATTATTATTTTTTTAGTTATTTAATTTTTTAACGAGACAACCATTTAATTACGTACGTGTACATAAATACATATGCATGCACACATGTACGTACATACCTATACATACATATGTGAGTAGTAAGGTTTTTGTTTTTTTTTGTAGTAAGTTTTATTATTTTGATTTACATTTGCCAAAACAAATCTGGCAGCTCTAAAACACTTCAAATTTTATGAGGTAGTAAAATATACATGCATACATACCTACATAAGCATATGAGACATGCAGCATATTTTTCATAAAATCTACTCGCTACATTCTTTGCTATTTTTTCTTTTCGTTCGTTTCCTCTTCCGTTTTGTTGGCGCACTTTACCATCGCTTTTTACCATGGCGCCATTCAGAGCGAGTCTCTACTGAAAGTAACGAGAAAAAATTCGGTTTTGTTAGTAAAATCATTATGGCTTTGCACAATTTAACACACAGCAGCATATTCACCATCACTTCGTCAATCGAACAAAACTAGCGAGTATTCATCTTTGAGGCGAATGGTGAGCAAATTTGCTTTTCACCATGAGCATCAAGTTTATCGTTACTTGTAATTGTAGCGTTGATTTCTCTATACATCCATACATACATACGTGTATATGCCTATGTATTATTAGTTAAAGAGCAACGAATAACAACATACGAATAAAATTTACCTGCCATTATCAGTTGGTTGCTCTGGATATTCCGTCGCTGAAAAAGTAGCTTGTTGACATTTTTTAAAATATTTTTTATTAGAGTATGTTGATTCTTTTTGTTTTTTTTACTAAATGCTTTGTTTTTTAAAGTGGCCAGATGTAAATATAATATGAATGGTGAATCCTAGGGTGTAAATTCATGAATGTACATGCATACATACATATGTATCTGCAGCCACAGACATACATATATGTATATGTAAATATGAACATTTGTATGTGCCCAGTTTGCATACCAGCGTGAGAAATAGTTCCATTTTTTTTGCAACAATTACCATGGGATGCGTCCACGATTTTTTTTTTTCAGCAAGAAGTCCTGAACGACTTTTATTGATTTTGAACTCACTCAGAAATAAATTCATATGCGAGCTCATCGCTCCGACCGCATCCGCAACGTGTGGAGCGAAACTCGAGGGGAGAACTGTTGTGTTATTCATAAGATTTTTAAAACTTATTAGACTAACAACTCCAATGGAAATGCGCTATGAAATACTATTTTATTGAAAAAAAAAGATTTGGGTGACTAACTGTCTAAAATGAATAAATGCATAGTTCTGAACTAATTTTTGTAATGATTGCATTGATTGATGACTGATTTATGCACAATCATGTGTTTATTTTACCCAAAAAATTATTTTTAATTGAAAATATACCAAAATAGACAGGAAGAGACACCTAAAGACAATAAATAAACATTGATATTGTAGAATTTACGTTCTAATAGCCGGTGACACCCGGCGCGTTTATCTATGCATATAATATATATAATATACATATATAGTATATGTATGTATGTACTCACACATACATATTTCTCTCACACTCTTCAAACAGCTACTCAACTATTCAAATTAGTTATTAATTTTATGGTCATTCATTTGCCACTCAACAGTGAGAGGAATATATGTACATACATATGTTGATACAAACAAATATAGATATGACTGTATATACATATGTACGCGGATATGTATGTATGTAGGTTCAGACATAAGTAGATAAATACATACTATATGTATGTATGTCCATGCTCGACGGTAAACAATTCGAGTGAGGTGCGTTTATTTAGCTACCAATTGACGTACTCAAATTGATCAGAATGAGAATGAGAATTTGACTCGTTTGCTACCTGCCCAACGGCCAAACTGCCTAATTTGTCAGCACACCATTCTGATGTTCTTCGGGTCATCGAATCCGACAAGACTTTCGTGAATATCATTTGAAAAAGCAGAAAAAACATTCATAGTTTCAATATGCAAAATACAAGGTGTCCAAATCTCGATGATTTTTACTATGTTTCTTGTGACATACGTGTAGTGCTGAAAAAAAGAAAATTAGGAAAGAAGGAACATGCTCCCTTACCAAGAAATTCAAAATATCATATCATTTTTATTTCGTTGAACCAGATTTGACTGAACACGGTTTGCAAAACTTGCTATACTAACCGTTTGGACAGGATGAAAGGTAGAATTACAGCCTATTTGCGCTATGTCAAGCCAGTAATGTGGATGGAAGACCGACAAGGACATGATGAAACTAGATGTTACGCATGCGTCAACTCTGCTGTTGGATTGAACAAACGAAAGTTAAAAAAAAACAAAAAATCATGTGCAGCACAGTACGCAGGACAGAAGTGAAACTTCGATAGAAATCTTGGTGAGAGAGAATGAGAAAAAGTTTCGATTCATTGAAAATAACTATATCGTATATATAAAATGATATATTAATTAACTAATTAAACATTTATTATTAATTTATTTCTTCTATTTGCATACTCTTTTCGTCAGATTCATCAATTCTTACGGGAGATACAAAGGACTTATGGTAACTAAAATATCATGTCGATGTTGCCTAGGTATCGCGAAAATCGTCTTTTCCGATCCGATTTCCAATTAACCAATGGTCGTAAATCATCAGTTTGAAAGTTGGTGTTGAGATCACCGTCAATTTATCTTCACCTTTGCCGAGAAGAGTAGCACCTACTCGACTGTACATCAGCAACAAACCGTGGATGAAATATATAATATGATCAATATTTTAATTGGGAGAAATGTAAATAACAGCGACAATAATAAATTGTTTCGCTGGCTCGTGTGATGAAAGTACTTTAACACTGAGCAGACAGAAATCGTGTTCAAAATAGCAGAATGAGCAAGATTGTATGTATGTCAAATGACAAAAAAAAAACCTGAAAAATAATTGTAAAATCGATAAAGCCTATGCAAGATAAATTAAAGCACTCAGGTGGTTATTATTAAAAAATTTTGATACAATTTTTTGTTGATTGGCATTTAACAATTTGTAAATTTCATTAAATATTTTTGATATTTATCAAATCATATGATTTTTATATACTTACATATTTCTGATTTTTACTAATAATTTTTTAAAGATAAGTCTAATGTTAGTTATTATAATTTAGACACAATAAATGGAATGGTCTTTTATTAAATTCTTTTAAGTATTATTTATTTTTGGGGTAAAAATCGAAGTAAGTAAACAAGTCAAAATCCATACATATGTACACGTATATGAATCCATTCCAACCAATCGGTTAGATTTTGATTGCGTACCTAATGTTCAAAATGACGCATCACAACTGCTAAATTGAGTTTATCGCAACGGAATGCGGTATTTTTTACCACATTTTTTAAGAGCAGAAAATTCACACAGCAAATGTCAACTCCACATCATACTGGAAACGTGAAGCTGATTTCTTAACGACGAAAATACATTCACTTACGTCAAGACTTCAAAAATTTACTGAGAGACGATTATCTCGAAGTATTGTATTATTATGAAAAAGTCGGCGTAACCATGGCATTGAAATTGCACTTTTTACATTTTCATCTTGACGAATTTTTGCAACAATTGCTCTCAAGGGTCGGACTAAGCCAATGGAAACGCCATACAAGGGAAAGAAACTGGTTGGATTACACCGAAGACCTGGACAATTCCTCGAAGTTTGACCTTCGTCCCCATCCCAAGATGAATACCATGCACTTCTGGAGGTCTTATAAATCCTCGTAAATTCCCCTCGGGTTGAAACAGAGCCCACAACCGATCTACCTTAAGAGAAAATATCATCTTGAAATTTCAGGGTCATTTGAGACCCGCTGGGTAGTAGTCTCTATGTTGTATACATGTAAGTATCCTCTGGGTAGCCAAAAAACATCCGTTTGGAGGCGAGCTAAAGTGAGAATGCGAATCCCAGCGGTTCTGCGTTGGTTTTTTGGACCGACTACATTCAAAAATAAACTACAATGAAAAATCAAAAAAGGCTAGAAAGCGGCAAATGCTTTAAGGATCACGCTTAGAGTGTATTCACCTGGTATTTCCGGTCCCTTGATTGCGTAGGCGCTGCTGCCTGGCTGGTCGAGAGATTAGAGGCTGACAGCACCGTCAGGCAAAAAGTTTGAGGAATGGGACAATAACGGAAGAATTCCTTGTGAACTACGAATGACTCGCCACGATCTGCATCGCAACGATATTTGTCAACACATTACTGATTTGCGCCCATGCCCCGACGGCAGAGAAGGACGATGTGACCAAGGATGACTTTTATGAGCGCTGCCCTTGTCACAATGTCAAAATTATGCTGGGCGACTTTATCGGCAGGGTGGCATCTTCGGAACAACTGTCGTACGAATTAGCTTTTGGCAGTTTCAGAAAAAGAGCTGGAAAATAGATCCCTACTTCGCAACCTTGTGATGCGATGAGAGCTGAAGAGATGCCTAAAGATACAATGACTCTCAGCAGGGAAAATGGAACTCAAAACCTCGATCAATGACGATGGAAATGACGTTCCATTAGCCGACTATGACAATGCCCGTTTAAAGACAGCTGGAGTTGCCGACGTACCGGTAAAGCTATTCAAACAAGGCGGTGAAAAGCTGACAGGGTTTATGCATCAGCTTCATTACAGTATATAGTCGGACGAAAGCTTGCTTGACGATTGGTACGAGTATCTAAGAGTGCTTTGCCCGATGTCAGTTCAAAATACGAGTAAGTCAGCTCGACGTTCTTTTACAGGTCGCATGCCAAAGAAAAGACCTACTCTAATCGATACCCGGAAAGTTATACCTTTAGTTTGTACCATTTTTGATCACGTGTTAGCCGTCAGTACTCACTTCGCCTACAACGGGGCACGAGTCATGTCTGCATTGTATGCTACATAGTAAAGCTGTAAACGACAATGCCAACACCTAACACCGTTGGGTATAACATGCTGTACATACACGTACGAGTAGATATGCGAAATTCTTGCTGAACCCAACTAAGTGATTGTTGCTTCAATTTCCCCAACGAGTTGTTTCGACGTCAAAAGGCAACCAAATTGACCGTTGACAACACCTCAGACCCCCACAACATGCCGCTTGTGTTGTTGCTGCTGTTGTTGCTAATAGATATTGTCGGGTTCGTTGCATCATTGCTTCCCTGACACATGCCACAGTGGGCAGAACAGATTCCCTGTGACGAGTAGGCAAGTATGAGCACATACTCGTATGCATGTAAGGATGTATAAACATACTAAGCACGAGTATGTCGGTCATGTCGTGTATGTTAAGCATTGTTTAACACTTGAAAGTCCAACTTCTAAGGCTTGAGGCGGTTTGTTGAAAGCGATATTAGCAAATTTTAAATTTGGCTTATTCCAGCGCCAAAATACATACCAATGTACCAGTACCAGTAATGACTTCAACATTTGCTGTTGCTTGTGAAAGTAAGCTAATAGTTCGTTTGGTGCCACTGCAGCGCAATAGATTTGCCGGTGGTTAATTAAATTTCGGTTGACCGAGCATGGAATGCTCGCTATGCTATGTCAGATGGAAGACAAGTTAGGAAAAAGAGAAGGTCAATTTGAAGAAAGGACGTAATCGATGTAATGATCCAGCTGGTATTCATTTGTATGAAGATTGACTGAGTGTGATAGCAGCATTTCTATTTTGAAAGAGCTTACGGAAGGCTCCCTTTAAGTATCAGAGTGTATTTAGCAGCTGCCAAGGAATCAGGTGAGCTCTTCCTTCTTCTTCTTTACTGGCGTAGACACCACTAACGCGATTTTACCCGAGTTAACAACATTGCGCCAAGAAAGAAGAAATGTCGCAGTTTGTCGCCAATTAGAAATACCAAGTTTCGCCAGGTCCTTCTCTACCTGGTCATCCTCAGCTTCCACCGGTGGATACTGCATCGAAAATATCTGGGGTATTCGCCTTTCCCAACTCTTAGATACCGACTCATCAGTCAGATTTTGTCGTCGTCGATGCCTTCGCACCTTATAGCCGGACGGGAACTATGAGCGACTTGTAGAGCTTGCTCTTCATTTGATGAGAGGGGGCTTTACTTTTCATTTGCCTACTCAGTCCAAAGTAGCACCTGTTACACTCCTGCTAACTGTGCAAGATAGAGGAAGATGGATCTAAGGCGAGGCAGGCATAAGAGCAAGACAAAATAGGTAAGGTTGAATCGGCTAAGTGCACAGAAGATGGAAAGAAAACTGGATCGCTACCTTTGTGTGTGTTCAGCCTTTTCATCTGATTGATTCGCCATATCATTAACGCAGCCCGCGGTATCAGCCTAAGGCTCTGTAAGGCCTAGTTCTTATTATCCCGTTTCAATTAACTTAACAAAGAGATTCTAACTTCGATTACTGTTGAACATTCAGAGTACCGTGTAAATATGCTTAGATCAGTCTCAAATCTTCAGAGTTAAAGGAGAAACTGTAGTGTTACCAGAAACACTATATACGACCAAGGCTACAGTACAAGGCTTCCTGCTGTGACTTCAGTTTAAAGAACATAGTGTATTTGAAGTAGTTTTTGGCCCTTTGTCTCCTGCCAATCGCCAAGTATGAGCAGTCTCTACCTTTTGAGAGCCTACAAACATCATTACACTGTATTTTGCATAAATACTTGGGTCTTAAGGCTTATAAAGTTCAATTAAAACAAGAACTCAAGCCGGCTGATCGTCAACAACGTCGTGCCTTTACTAATTGGGTTCTTGAAATGCATGAAATGGATCCGGAATTTCATCGAAAAATCATTTTGACTGAAGAGGCCGAATTCTATCTTGATGGCTACGACAATAAGCAACATTTTCTCATCTGGGGCGCGGAAAATTCAAAATTTATTGTTGAAAAGTCTCTCTATCCTTAACGTGTAACTGTTTGATGCGGTTTATAGTCCAGCGGGAACATTGGACCTCAATTTTTAAAAATGAGGCTGAACCAACAGTTGCGGTGAATGAATTGCGTTATCGAGAGGCAAATAATGATATTTATTGGCCGGGATTGGATGGTATTGATCTGGACAACCTTTACTTTCAACAAGATGGCCACACAAGCAACGAAATCATCGATCTTTTAGGGGAAAAGTTTCCGGATCGTGTTATCTCTCAAAGAGGTGATCGCAATTGGCCATCGAGATCTTGTAATTTAATACCTTGCGATTTCTTCCTTTGGGACCACGTGAAAGATGAGGTCTATGTCGATTTAGAGACTGAAAAATGTAATTCGAGAAGCTTTTGAGGGCTTACAGTAGCCACTTTGCGATTCGGTGATGGAAGCTTTCATAAAAAGGATAAGGTTTTGTAAGTTTTGCCATGGCGGTCATTTGGCTGATGTTGTTTTCCATTATTAAAAATCATTTTTCTTTGAATATTAAAATAAAATTATTGGAAAACTTTGTAGTATAGCGTTATCATTAAGAATAAGAAGAGCCTCACTTTCACCAGCAGCCGTCTGGCAGCTACAATAGAGGCGAACGGTTGGAACAAAGGACTTAAGTGCGCAGATAAAGCTCTGTATAGATGGTTTTAAATTGAACGACGGAGTGGGGACTATGGCTTACTGTGCCCAACTGGAGCTTATAATGTTATTCAGTTTACCAAATCACTACATTATGTTCTGGCGGCAGAGTTACTGCAAGGAATTGATACATCCAAAAGACGAACTTACATTTACGTAGATAGCGAAGGCTCCATTAAGGCTTTACACGTTAGAGTTTGTACTATCTAAAGAAGCAATCCAAAGGCTAGCGGAGAAAAGAAAAGTCCACCTTCATTGGTTAACGGGGCTTAAGGGCATCGAAGGTATCGACGGCAACGTGGTAGCCGATGAAGTGGCTAAAGATCGAGTCCTTTTAGAACAAAAAGCAGCTGGTAAGCTTTCAGAGATCTGAAACTTGAACAAAAAACACGCTTGTATCGTCAGACTCTCCCATATACATATGTACATATGTATGAGAGAACAAAATTTCATTTAATATTTCCATTCTTTCTCTCCTGATTAAATGCGTTTGAATTAAACGTATCTAAATGTCAACCTTTGACCTCATAAAATTTGGTAAATTTATGTATTTGTTTTTGTAACAGTTTACAACAACAAAAATTCATACAAGCCTTCAACCCCAATTAAAGCAACAATAAACGTGTGTGGCAGCAACAAATCACATATACAAACAAACATATGTACGAGTATGTATGTCATAGCATAGAGAAATATAACGGCAAAGGATATTTGCTTCGCACGCATTTGTGACTACACCGGGGTATAAAATTACCACTTGAAAGTGCATGCACATATTTATTCATGAAGGTATGCAGGTATGTAGGTATGTATGTATGTGTGTGTACGGATGTATGTTTATTCCTCTGTATCGACTTCGCTTTACCCGCATTATTGTGTTATTGTTCCATTTATTGCACTTTCAAATACATACATACATATGTAAATACGTGTACATGCAGTTGCAACTGCTGCTTATGCTTTTGGCGCGCTACACTGCCACTACTTCGCAGATCCTGTGCATGTAGGTATTATTCAAGGAAGCGAGTAGCTTGTTATTGGTGGCTTGCTGTGAACATTCATTGGGCAGGCAAATATTGAGTTGTAAGAGTGTACGTGTATGTGTCTCTTAAATTCGGTTTGTACGTCCTGTGAGTTGCCGCGCGTTGTGATGTCCTGTTTGTGAAGGATAACAAATACTTTAGGGATTTTAGTCGCTTACTGACAGTGGTGGCCTTATTAATGGGAAATTACTTTAAAATATTTATTTATGCACATTTTCATTTTGTTACCGATCAAATAAAACACATCTTCTTCTTCTTCTTTACTGGCGTAGACACGGCCGGGTACTGCATCGAAGTATTCCGTTCCCGGCTCATCAGATGTTCGTTGCCATCGTTCCAGCCCTCACATCATATAGCAGGACGGGAATGAACTGAGTAGGCAAATGAAAATTAAAGTCCTCCCTACAAGTCGTCCATCGTTTCCGTTTGTTTGTTTTGTTCCGTTGTTGTTGTTGTTGTTGTTGTAGCGGCTGGCTAACCCCGCTTAGGGCAGGCTTTGTCAATCTAAGTCGCCGAGGTCATCTAAAGGGAGGTCCAGGAAACGTGCTGTTTCGACGGGATTGGACCAAAGGGAGAGGGGGGTTAGATGAGTCGGTTAAGGGGGCATGTGAAGAGATGGTTAGTGTCGTGCGGAGACTCTCCATATGCAGGGCATCCGTTGGGTATGCTGGGGTCGAGTCTGGATAGGTAGGAGTTTAACCTGCTACAATATCCAGATCTAAGTTGTGCAAGGGTCACGCGGGTCTCTCGAGGCAGCTTGAGCTCGTTGTCTGCTATGGGTGGTGGTTTAACTCCGAGTACGCCATTCACGGGAAGGGAGTCTTTGAAGGTGTTAACTGACTCCTGGTGAATGGCGGGCGTCCAGCGGTTGTTGCACGTGTTGTTGGATGGTGCTCTTTAAGTCAATTACTCCCTTCCTGATGTGCCTAGGTGGAGATTCAGCTTCAATGAGGTGCCTGCTGGGGTGCTCTCTGCGGTAGCATTCCAGTAGGAACTGCTTGCACAGCAAAGCATTATGCTCCTTAACTCGTAGCATAGATACTTCGCGGTGCAAGTGATGCTCCGGCGACATCAGGAGGTTTCCTGTCGCAGTCCTGAGGGCGATGTTCTGGCATGCCTGTAATTTCTTCATCTGCTTCATCGTATCCGTCCTGCTTTATGGTGCAGAGGCATGGACGAGGAAAACAATTGATGAGTCGTTGAGTTGGGAGTTTCCGTAAGCAAGATTTTGCATAATTTTTATGGCCCTCTGGGCATTAGGAACGGCGTATACCGCAGGCGAAAGAACGATGAGTTGTACGAGATATAGGTACTGTGTCTTTGACATAGTTCAGGTAATCAAGAGACAACGGCTACACTGTCTAGGTCATGTAGTCCGGATGGTTTAGAATACTCCAGATGGGAAAGTTTTTGGATGCAGTAGCCGCCGATGGAAGCAGAGTAAGAGGAAGATCTCCACTTCATTGGAAGACACATGTGGAGAAGGACTTGGCTGTACTTGATATTTATAATTGCAGCCAAAAAGCGAAAAAATGTAAGAATGGCGTAATGAGCTCAACTTTCAATATATTTCCAACGATTAGTTTATTATAAGGCGCGTCCGAACGTTCATGAGGAGCTTTTATTTTTATTTCAAGTCCTTTGGTAAAACCTCGAAATCAATTTACCCTTAATATATGATTTGAGACAGATACTGTTGATCTTGAATATTTTCTACCCCAATTAAATGTAGTTTCCTTATATTGAAGTCCACCACTGTAATTTTGAGCGACCGTTACAAATATCCGTGCTGAGGTAGCTGCCCAGCGTGAATTCGTGTTCTTATGAGCAGCGTAACCAAACTATGTAAGTATCTATATACACACATAAGATAACAATAAGCGTTAATAGGAGCAGGAGCAATAGCAACAACAATATCATTGGTATGCAGTTTGCTTTATTACGTTCGAAAGTGTAACGTATCATAATTTGGAGCATTTATATTGTACGCTAAACATACTTACAAACTTATGGCAGCGCATATACTAAGCATTGTACATATCCTTGCTGCAGGATATGACGACGAGCATCGGCTGGAAATGTGCGCGCTTGGCCTATTGTTGAATTTCTTCTTCTTCGATAACGTTTTACTTCAGACTAAAATTTTGGGAAGGTCAAATTTTCACTTTCTCACCTTGATAATTGTATGTAAATTCATATGTACATATGTATGTAAGTAAAAATGTTGCTTGGGAAAATCGTTCAATCGTTTTGTACTGTTTAGCGAGATTTACGTGAGGTATTAATGAACGCACAGATTGAATATAAGTGTTAACCGTTACAATGATGTTGGCTTCTCTTAGAACAAAAACAAAAGAAAAAAAAAAAGAAAAAATAAGAAAAACATCTGGTGTGTCCTACCCTGACGGGTGTTGCTGCTCAGCTTGTTGAAGTCCTCATAAGAATAAATGTTGGCTTTACCGCCGGAGACGAGTAAATCCTTGTAAGATTTACTACACCGGCCATATAAAGAAGCACAAATTTGGTATCGGATGCGTGGTGGGAGAGAGATTTCGGCGCCGAGTACTGTTATTTCCACCGATGGATGAACAAAGCGAAATTTATAAATATTTTATGAGCGCGTACTCATGAGCGTTGACTCCGACATAATGTCAAAATTGTGTCACAACTGTCGGAAAATTCATCCTCCACGACGAAACATACCCAAATGGCTTAGGCTGATCGACTTCGCCGGGGCTCGAGTTATGGTTGTAGAAACTAACATACAAAACTAACTAGGCCCCTCATAAAGTGCCATCAACCGTTCGGCTAAAATGTAGACGAGAAAACGTAAGATAGCTGAGAATAGGTCAGACGAACCACGGTACCACGAATTTTAAATGAAGCCCAAAAAGAGGCTCGAGTGCACTTTGCTCAATTTTTCCTAAACAAATTCGAAAATGGTCAGTCTAGCAACTTTAGTAAAGTCGTTACTGGTGACGATGTAAACCCACCCGTAAAATCTAAACAACAAAAATCAGCAGCAAAAGTAATGATGTCAGTTTGTAGGAGAAAAAATTGAATTGAAAAGATTTCATTCAATAAAAAATTACCTAAACATTTAATAAATATAATCCGTATTTTGTGAATTGTTCTAAAATAATCTGTACATACATATGTATATATGTATATATATGCATATCTGAATTAAAATTTCAGTTAGTAACAGGCGTTCAAATATGAGCAAAAATCATATTATCTGTATATAAATAAAACAAAATTACAATTTATCAAAAAAAAAAGCTAAAAAAGTTTTCTTGCCAACGAAAGGCCCCGGCGAGATTCGAACTCACGATCTCCTGTTTACTAGACAGGCGCTTTAACCAACTAAGCCACGGCGCCAGCTGTGTACGTTGGGGTTAAGGGCAATACATAAGCGTGAACATAAAATATAAGCATTCTTATTGTTCTTAACGACACTGCTGTTCACCACGAGAACAGAACAGAGCGTAGCGGACAATGAGTTAAATATACACCACTAATGAGAGAATTTTCTATGGCATGTCAAAAACGAAAACTACGAGAGCAGCATGTTATCAAAGAATGTTAATATAATGAGAAGGTGCAAATGTTAAGTGACGTCGGATTGCTTAGCACATGCAAGACCCAATAGTGTACACGTCGAAAATGAAGACGCGAACCAACAGGTACTGGCAAAAAGGCAATATCGCACTCAATTTGCAAGAGGGAAATGCTCAACTTGCATAGAGTGCCGTATTTAGCATTTATGCATGTGCTTTTATGCATGTATGTACATATATAATTCATGTACATATACGAGTATAATGCATGACCCAACAATGATGGTGACTTGATGAATCAAATTATGTATGATTATTGAAATAAAAAAAAAATAAAAAATTATGAATAAAAAAAAATTAATAAAAAATAAAAAATAGTTTTGAAAAAAATCTGAATGGGTGGGTATCGAGCCTGGGCCAACCATTTCCTTCAAACATATTGTTGTTATTATTTTTGGTCATTTTCATCACCTGCGATCACAGCCTTTGAGAATAAAACCCCAAGGAATATACAAAAATTTAATTAATTATTTATAAATAAGACTTATAAAAAAAAAAAATAGTTAAAAAAAAAAATTCACCCTTCGAGTTGTACTAGAACTCGAGCCATACAAATATCATTACCTTCAATGGCAAATTATTGAGAGTTATGCCTGCGCCTATACCAACTCCACCATAAGAAAGAGAGTTTTCGCGGCGTTTAATACATTATGATATACGGAATTTGGTATAATTCAGTAATTTCAGCTTAAAAATAGGACATTTTAACTAACTCAAACTACAAGAGTATATTTTCATATACATACATTTACATATATATACTTAAATATACATACATATGTCGTATTTATTTCCCTTGCCTAATAATTTATTTGATCTAATTTAACTATAATTTTTTATTATAATTTTATTTACTGAAATTAATTTAATTTAATTTTTCAATTAATTTTTCTATTATTTTGTAAAACATTTTTTTTATTATACAATATTATTTTATTTCAATTTATTTTACTTTATTTTATTTTTTTATTTTTTTTCTTTTAGTTTTTTTTTGTTATTTTATTTCATTTTTTATTTTTTTTTTATTGTAATTTATTTCATTTTATTTTATTTTATTTTATTTTATTTCCTTCAAATTGATTTCATATAAGGGTTCTTCATACATATCCATATGTAATTAGATTGATTTGTATGAATGTGTATGTGTCCTGAAAATAGTAAAGTCTACATGCAAAGTAAAAGGGGATTTCATTCATAAATTACATGTTTTCATTCATTCTTCTTTGCATATTCCCACATACCCCCGCATTTGCTTTCCCCATAACCCAATTCGTTGACGAAAAGTCTTAGAAATCAGAAAATCAGCGATACTTCGATTATCGGTATATTCAAAGACAACAACAACGCTCACATGCATGCCCTCCAACCTTCATCCCTTCACATTCCATCGTCACCCACAAGCGGATTCTTATTGACGATCATGGCATATTCTATTAAAATCCAAAATTCAAGTTGAAGCTGAAGTTCATTTTAGCATTTCTATAGAATTTCTCAGTACTTTGTAATAATATTAACTAGCAAATAAACACCGATATGTATTAAGTGTTGTGGCCTATATGCTTTAGGTGACGAATGACATGTTACGTTTTTGATAATGACCGTGGTTCGATTCCCAAGCCAGGCACAGGCGGCGGGGGACGACGAGCAATTTTTTTTTTTTTTTTTTCATTCGAAGTGATTTTTATGGGATGTATTTAAAAAATTTGCTTCCTGTATTAAAATAGTTAATAGCGCCTTATATCAGCATTTTGATTAAATATCATGTAAAAAACGAAATGAATCGAATTTTATGTGCTTATGTTTATTCTAGTCAGTTTTCTAGTTCCCTACTGAGTTTATTTTATTTTGGTTTCATTTTGAAGTTTTTTACTTATTTTTTTATATTTTTATTGATTATTTTATTTTATTTAATATTCTAATATTAATTTTTTTTTATTATTATTTTGTTTTAATTCATTAATTGTTTAATATAAATTTATTTAAGAAAAATAAAACTCCAGTTAAATATGAAACAAATTAAATTCAAAATGAAAAAAAATGTTGAATCGAACCCACGCTATTATTTATGGCTAGCTTCTCAGTATTTGTGTACGCGTGTACCATCTACGCTACAACCCTCGGTTACGATTTATGTTCTAATTCAATATTTATAAAGCTCGTAAACGTTGCAACCTATTCAATAAAAATACAAATATAGACGTTTATGTTTATTTGTGTATGTATTTATTGCTTTCAGTTTGCTTGCATGTGCAAACGAATTTTGATAGATTAATTGAAAATAAAACATTTTTTGAGTATATTTTTATATGTATTTATTTTTATTAAATATGCTTAACTTTTTACTTTAAGCTTTTGAAATCCATTTTTAAGTGCATATCTGAAAAGAAAAAAATAAAATAATTATGATAATTAGTAATTAATTCAACAAAAAATTTGTTTTGTTTGGACACGATTTGCGAACTTGCCACCACTCCTTCCACAAGTTCTCGCACTATCCATTCAATCTAAAATGGATATATAATTCACCTGCTTTTTAAAACACAATTTTTATTTAAATAATAAAATCATTTAAAAAATTGCTTGGTAATTGTTTTAAAAAACTAGGCTCGTGTTGAATTAATTACTAATTATCATAATTATTTTATTTTTTTCTTTTCAGATATGCACTTAAAAATGGATTTCAAAAGCTTAAAGTAAAAAGTTAAGCATATTTAATAAAAATAAATACATATAAAAATATACTCAAAAAATGTTTTATTTTCAATTAATCTATCAAAATTCGTTTGCACATGCAAGCAAACTGAAAGCAATAAATACATACACAAATAAACATAAACGTCTATATTTGTATTTTTATTGAATAGGTTGCAACGTTTACGAGCTTTATAAATATTGAATTAGAACATAAATCGTAACCGAGGGTTGTAGCGTAGATGGTACACGCGTACACAAATACTGAGAAGCTAGCCATAAATAATAGCGTGGGTTCGATTCAACATTTTTTTTCATTTTGAATTTAATTTGTTTCATATTTAACTGGAGTTTTATTTTTCTTAAATAAATTTATATTAAACAATTAATGAATTAAAACAAAATAATAATAAAAAAAAATTAATATTAGAATATTAAATAAAATAAAATAATCAATAAAAATATAAAAAAATAAGTAAAAAACTTCAAAATGAAACCAAAATAAAATAAACTCAGTAGGGAACTAGAAAACTGACTAGAATAAACATAAGCACATAAAATTCGATTCATTTCGTTTTTTACATGATATTTAATCAAAATGCTGATATAAGGCGCTATTAACTATTTTAATACAGGAAGCAAATTTTTTAAATACATCCCATAAAAATCACTTCGAATGAAAAAAAAAAAAAAAAAATTGCTCGTCGTCCCCCGCCGCCTGTGCCTGGCTTGGGAATCGAACCACGGTCATTATCAAAAACGTAACATGTCATTCGTCACCTAAAGCATATAGGCCACAACACTTAATACATATCGGTGTTTATTTGCTAGTTAATATTATTACAAAGTACTGAGAAATTCTATAGAAATGCTAAAATGAACTTCAGCTTCAACTTGAATTTTGGATTTTAATAGAATATGCCATGATCGTCAATAAGAATCCGCTTGTGGGTGACGATGGAATGTGAAGGGATGAAGGTTGGAGGGCATGCATGTGAGCGTTGTTGTTGTCTTTGAATATACCGATAATCGAAGTATCGCTGATTTTCTGATTTCTAAGACTTTTCGTCAACGAATTGGGTTATGGGGAAAGCAAATGCGGGGGTATGTGGGAATATGCAAAGAAGAATGAATGAAAACATGTAATTTATGAATGAAATCCCCTTTTACTTTGCATGTAGACTTTACTATTTTCAGGACACATACACATTCATACAAATCAATCTAATTACATATGGATATGTATGAAGAACCCTTATATGAAATCAATTTGAAGGAAATAAAATAAAATAAAATAAAATAAAATGAAATAAATTACAATAAAAAAAAAATAAAAAATGAAATAAAATAACAAAAAAAAACTAAAAGAAAAAAAATAAAAAAATAAAATAAAGTAAAATAAATTGAAATAAAATAATATTGTATAATAAAAAAAATGTTTTACAAAATAATAGATAAATTAATTGAAAAATTAAATTAAATTAATTTCAGTAAATAAAATTATAATAAAAAATTATAGTTAAATTAGATCAAATAAATTATTAGGCAAGGGAAATAAATACGACATATGTATGTATATTTAAGTATATATATGTAAATGTATGTATATGAAAATATACTCTTGTAGTTTGAGTTAGTTAAAATGTCCTATTTTTAAGCTGAAATTACTGAATTATACCAAATTCCGTATATCATAATGTATTAAACGCCGCGAAAACTCTCTTTCTTATGGTGGAGTTGGTATAGGCGCAGGCATAACTCTCAATAATTTGCCATTGAAGGTAATGATATTTGTATGGCTCGAGTTCTAGTACAACTCGAAGGGTGAATTTTTTTTTTTAACTATTTTTTTTTTTTATAAGTCTTATTTATAAATATTTAATTAAATTTTTGTATATTCCTTGGGGTTTTATTCTCAAAGGCTGTGATCGCAGGTGATGAAAATGACCAAAAATAATAACAACAATATGTTTGAAGGAAATGGTTGGCCCAGGCTCGATACCCACCCATTCAGATTTTTTTCAAAACTATTTTTTATTTTTTATTAATTTTTTTTTATTCATAATTTTTTATTTTTTTTTTATTTCAATAATCATACATAATTTGATTCATCAAGTCACCATCATTGTTGGGTCATGCATTATACTCGTATATGTACATGAATTATATATGTACATACATGCATAAAAGCACATGCATAAATGCTAAATACGGCACTCTATGCAAGTTGAGCATTTCCCTCTTGCAAATTGAGTGCGATATTGCCTTTTTGCCAGTACCTGTTGGTTCGCGTCTTCATTTTCGACGTGTACACTATTGGGTCTTGCATGTGCTAAGCAATCCGACGTCACTTAACATTTGCACCTTCTCATTATATTAACATTCTCTGTTAACATATGGGTATTTGTTAACAGAACATTCTGCACGAAGAACAGCGAATGTTAACAGAGAATGTTAATGGAGTGACGCCGTGCGCAAATGTTAACTGAACAAGAGTTTGCAAAGCTGCAGTGTTGCAAAAAATGTATGAGATTTGTTAAATAGAATTTAAAAATAATTTTTTTTTTGTTATATGTATGAAGAAGAAAATTTTATTTCTAATAATTTTATTTCCTGTGGTACATTTAAAAATTAATTTATAATTTATATTAACGAACACGATTGAGTTTTTATATTTTAAATTGTATATTGGATATTTTTAGGGAAATTTATTAAATTGCTCTAATTACTATATCGTCCGCCGCGGTATACTAGTGGTTAGCCAAGTGGTTAGCATTACGTAATGCCATTCTCCTTCTTTCAAAACTTTGTCATAAATAAGTAAAATGATTTTTTCACCAACGGAGTTTTATTTTAACCTGTACATCTTCTTTTTTGTAAACTTAATCTTAATGCTATTCGTCTTCTTCTATTCTATTATAGCCAAGATAACACTATTGCATTATTTCTTCTTCTTTTCTCCCCCTGATCGTTCCAACAGAGTGGAAGCCTTTCTCTTCCTCTGCAGTATTCTTATCCATCCGGACCAAATGACCTAGCCAGCGCAGCCGCTCTTTGTTGATTCGATGAACTATGTCAATGACACAGTATATTTCGTACAGCTCATCGTTCCATCGGCCGTACGGTATTCGCTGCTCCCAACTATCTTTCTCTCGAGAACTCCTAACGCCGGCTCATTAGATGTTACGTTGAATTTCCAGGCTGATATTGTTGTTGGTGTTAATGCTATCTCCAAGATGGACGAAATTATCTACGTCTTCAAAGTCAGTTTATTTTGGCATTTTGTTAGCGCCTTGCTTCCCACTTCAGCTCTCGGTATTTATCCCACCCCGCACGTGTTGTGGTTAACCATAAGTTTGTGAGGGAGGCAGTCTGTTTCGTCGTGGAGGCTAAATTTTCCGACTCTTGTTCCGAAGATACCTTCTTTGTCCGCTCTGGCTTTAAAATCGCCAAGCGCAATTTTGATATCATGTTGGGGGCAGCGCTCGTAGGTATAGGCATTGGTAGGGCATACATAGGCGTAAGGCGGCGGAGCCTCTGCACCACCGCATATTGGAGACCAAACTTACGCTCCTTTGATTGGATCACAATAACTCACCTTCTTTCGTCCTTGTCACATACATCGCATTTCTTGAACGGAGGTGATGTCAGCCCTTAGACGTACGAGGACATTAGCTGAACAGCGTCACTTTCCCAATTAAGACATTGGACATCGTCACATTGGAGCTGGTTTCTACGTAGCGGGTCTCAAGCCCAGCGCACAAGCTCACTAGACGAGTCGTTTTAAATTTTGCCCACCATTTATATAGCAAGCCGCTTGCTTTAAAATCGACGTCCGCTCGCAGCCGCTCCTCTGGTGAACGAACGCCGCTGCAATGAGACTTCAGCGCGCCTCTAAACTGAAAATGTCGGAGTGGCTCTACTTAAGCTTCCTCTCTTTTAGCCGTGATCCAAGGCTTCACACGAGTTGATCACAGTATTTGGCACAAGGGTTGCTCTCCTTTCCAGGGTGGGCCTCACGTAGACCCAGAAGTAGTAATTAGGTATATGGTAGCCCCACGACTGTAACTGCATACCGAGCAGCTTTATTACCCCCCAGTTAGCTAAAATTCGCAAAATTTTGATATTTATTTTGGTACTTTTCTGTTTACTACAGACCATAGCACCACTTTGTTCTTTTAATAAGTGCAATAAGCCTTTTTAAGTACTCTCAGGCGACCCAATTTGATTATTCATGTTATACGATAACCAACTCAATGTTCTTTTGCGGGTTTGAAGCAAAAGAATACAGCTAATCAGACAGGGTGGCGAGTTAGGAAGCTATGTGCTGACGTTGTTAATTGATATTATTTCTCCTTCTATAATTTTCAAATTGCTTAAATGAAATGCCATTTTTTTACTTGTATAAAAAATTATATTTACAAAAACAAAAAATATATAAAATAATGTTGTTTATTGTATAGAGTTTCCTGAAAATAGCTGCAAAATGGCTGCTTTGCAGTTATTTTCATTGTTTGTCCTATTTTTTTTTAACAAAATTCTTAGAAAATACCAAAAAGTATTTTTCGTTTTCATAAAAATAAATTAAATATATAAATAATTAAAATTAATGCCACTACTGCATTTAATATGCAATATTTGCTTTGCATAACTAAATAAAAGATATAATTAAATACATTTTCTTCGCATACAAATTGTGTGTGTTGTGGTAAAATATGAAATTAAAATATTTAACTTTTTTTTATCAAATAATATATTTTTTTTCAACTTTAATTTAAGGATACTTCAAATGTCTCTTAATATTTGTATAAAAAGCATTTGTTACCATTGCTCAAATACACATTATTGTTTGATTTCAATATATATAGTTTTTTTTTGTAGCTAACAGTGGAATTGCAAATAATTACAATATATTTACTATTATTTTTCATTATTATTATTTTTTTTTTTGGTATACTGTTGTGTTTATATAATTGTTTTTATGTTATTGTACAATTATAAAATTGCTATATGTTTACTTACAACAATAAACATTACTAATATACATACATAGAAGCATGTAAATCTAACAGTATTTTGCTTATTATTTTTTATTACGTATTTTTTTTTATACATGCAATTATTATAAAAAAGCGTTTTTTATACAATTTTATATATTAGAAAATAGCATTCAACTAGGCATATAAGTAAGTGTGTGTATGTATTGTAAATGCTGCAGTACAACAAGTTGGAAAAAACATTTTCCCAATTATGTTGTTTTTACAAAATAGCTTTTGAATTTTTTTCTAATTTCTGAATATTTTTTTTTTCGCGCCAAAAATTATTATGCTTAATTTTATTGCCGTAAAGTGGTTTGTTTTGAGTGTTAGAACTACACAAAGCTTGTTTTGCAATATTTTTGTCTGTGTTTTCTGTTAACAGTGCTTTGTTTTTTAATTATATTTATTTAAATGTTTAATTTGTTTTTTATAATAACTGAAATAATTTGGCAAATAAATTTTTATATAACTATTTTCTCCATAACTGCTGCCATACACTTGGAAAATTTAGCAAATGGCTGTTTTTGCTAAATTTTCCCCAACTAAAATTCACATTTTTCTCATCCTTTACTGTACAATGTTCCTTAACTAGGACAACAACAAATCGCATTACATAGATAGATATGCATTATTGTGTGTATTTTGCTACTGGTATTTCTTGTGCATAAACTATATATAATATAGTATAGTATAGAGTATGTATGTATCTATTATTTATATGCATTTATACCAACCACTCGCTGGCAAATGAAAATTTAAGCGGCTTGCAACTGCTGAGTATCACTGCATAATTATTGTCCTCAGCATTATCGTGAGTTGTATTTAATTTACAAAGATTTTGTGCATTTTGCATACTACTAATAACATTTCTACAATTAACATTAGCATTAGCATTAGCATTAACATTAACATAGGCATTACTAGAAATAACATTATCACTACTAACATTACTGCTTTTATCATACAAATCATTGGCATATTTATAACTTAAACTATTAATATCAATATTCTGGTTTGGCTTGTTTTTTCCTTCATACAAATCGGCAATATTCACCTCTTCATAGATGCCACTACTCCGTTCCTCAAGTGTTGTTTCGTTACCACACAGATTTTCCCCTCGCTTAGGCGGCCGAAAGGTCCACGCCAATTGCGGTACATTGCTGTGCGCATTTTGACTTACAACTTCGATTCGCTTTAGGTCTGGATTACTATTTCCTTCGTTTTCAGTGTCAGCAACGCTATTTGGTGATATTTCACATATATAACCATAATTATTTGTATAATTTGCATAATAACTATTTAAATCAATTATATTATTTGTTGTTTGATAAGTTGTGTTTGTTTTATTTGTTGTTGTTGTTGTTGTTGTTGTTTCTGTTGCTACAGTTGTTGGCGAATAACTCCATCCCACATAATTTAAACGTTCGAAGCTACATTTATTCATTTGATTAATTTCTATAAAAGTTTTATTAAATTTATGCTCCTCCTTCAAATCCATCTTTATGCCATCCAAATGCTGCTTAATTAAAGCATCATTAAATTTTTGGTTTTTTTCATCTTTGCCTGAATCATGTCACACTGTAGTGCCCTGTTGGCCAGGCAGTACAGAACCACACTGCGGCGGCACTTTGAATGTGTCACGGTAGCGCGTACGACAATCACCTTTGGACGCAAATACGAATTTGTAAATGATGTACATCGGTATGCAGAGTACCGAGGAACAGGTGACAGCCCAGCCGACTTTAATACTCCATTCGGGATATTGATATTCTTCGCCCAACATTTCCTCATAGCCGAGTATGGAGAAGATAAAGATGCCCTGCAATTGTTAAGTTGTATGGTTAGTTAGCGTTCGCTGAGAGAAATTGCCTTGACTTACCAACAAAAATACTGGACTTATATATGTCCAACATATGCGCCAGAAAATGCCCGGCTTAATGCCCAACATTTGCTCGACATCTTCGGAGAAACGATCGACGCCATAGAACCAGAAAACTCCGGCTGCTTCTACGAATACTACAAACAATATCGCCAGACCAGGTCCATAGACATTCAGGAAGTTAACTAAGAAAACACCACCCTGAAAAGAGATATTTATTGTTTTTTTTTTTAATAAAATTTGAAAAGCTTAAATATAAATTAATTAAAAACTATTAGAATAATACATGAGGCTTTGGAATTTATACCGAAACTTCTATTTCTTCGAATAGATCTGTTCCAGGCTAATTTCCCTGGAAGAAAAGCTATTTATGTATCTGTGCTTCAGATATCAATTAAATCAAAAAATGAATACGATTCTTCCGAATAGATCGATCCTAAGCCATCTGTGCGAAATTTGATATAAATCAAAGTTTCAGGTCTAGCCGATCAATGGTTTAGGATGTGGGTATATGTAGATTAATATGACCTGTGTCACGCTCTTTGTTCCGCGGATATTTTTTTTAGTAGCTCATACTGTTCGAGCTTCGTTACATCAGGTTACGGAACGTCTATTACATGGGCTGATATTAAAGGCACGGATTCAACAAATACTAATTCTTACCCACCAGCCGTAAATGGAATCCAACAGACCAGTGACTGAAATTCAACGTTAGACCAGACTATTCCGAACCCGAAACGATGAACATAACCGAGATAAATATCTCTTATAAACTTTATGAAAAATAAAACCTTGAGCATATCTCTACTGATATGTCGTATAGGTTAGGTTGAGCTGGATGAGCTATTGGGTCTCACATAGCCATCCATAGTGTTGCCAGACACACTTTGAGCGACCAAGCTGCACTGCTACACTCATATTGTGTCTCTAGGGAGAAGAGCATTGCTGTGCTTTTCGCTAATTGAAGTAGTCGTTCTGTCCACTTGGCTATTGTCTGCACATGTTGTCTCCAGTCAGACCTATATTTAAAGCATGTAACGCCAATGGATCATGCCAAGTTAATATTCCTATCAGCAGCCCAAAGTCCGGCCTTCTCTGTAAGTTCGTCCAGGGAATTGATTTGTACAAATTTTTCGAGATTTTTAGAGATTAGATTTCTAACGTTGTTCAAGGATCAAACCCTATACTATTGAATTTAAATACTCGGCTATCTCCGTGTTCTTTTTAGACCAGTACAGATCGGTTGTTATCATCATCGAGTATGATAACGGGCATTTCTTCACCCACCTGTCTCTGTATGTAAATAAAAATGCAAGACTATTATGATTTTAGAAGAAGAACCAGGCACCTTCAATAATTTCTATTCAATCGAAACCCAGACTGGAAATTGTTGTACACGCACAGAAGAGCTCCTTAGTTAGCTCAGGAAAGACATTCCCCTTACTTAATTTATGTATTATAAGTGGTAGGATAAATACCTAGGTGATAAGCTACTTTGGACTGGGTACGCAATTAAAAAGTGAAAAGTCCTCTCTCGACGAACGAAGACCAAACTCTGCGGAGGCATCGACGATGACAACATCTGGAACGATGAACTGTATGAGATATACGACGAAATTAACGTAGTTTAGCGAATCAAGAAGCAGCGGCTGCACTGGCTTGGTCATGTAGCCTGGATGGATAAGAATACTCCATCTTTGAAAGTGTTTGATACATTGCCCGCCGGTGGAAGCAGAGGAAGAGGTAGACCGCCACAGCGTTGGTAAAACCAGGTAGAGGCAGGACCTGGCTGTACTTGTACTGCACATCGAAAATAAGGAATTAATGGCGTAATATGGTTAACCCCAGCCGCGGCCACGGTGGCCGAGTGGTTAGCACTGCGTACTGCTATTCGGAAGATCAGGGCTCAACATCCAACATCCAAAAGTTATAAGAAATTAATTTAAATAAAAAATTAAGTTAAAATTTCTAATTGCGGTCCTTGGCAGGGAATTTGAAACCCTAAGAGTGTATTTCCTCATAAAAAACTGTAGGTCCATCTATTTCTTGGAAAAATATCAAGACGCAAAACCACAAATTGGACGAGGAGGTCCGACGAAAATCGCTTCAGCGGTTACAAAGTGCCAGAAGAAGAAGCAGTTTCTGACTACCGCCGTGTAGGGGTTTAAGAATTTTACAGCGGTAAGGTATGTCCGTTGTAAGAGGCGCTACAGTCGGGTCTTTATACCGGAACGATCCGGAAATTTATCCCACCAAGGACTGCCACCATTACAGCATTACCCCAAAACTATTTAGGGAATATTTTTGCGGCTACAACAACAACAACCTTAGGTACTCACATACAGATATTTCTATGGGAATTTGTCAAAACTGCTAAAATTATTTTAGAGCTACAATTTGTCCAGATTGGAGGAGCTTTAGCTTGGGAACCTTGTATCAACTCAGGTTTAGATCGGAATTCGAAGATCCTGAGAAGTTTACTAGTAAATCTCAGAGAGGTAAACATTATTTCGTTATTAATCGAAAGGAGTAATCCCGTAGTGGTCAGTACATCATTTACATTAAGATCTTTTAGAAGCATTTAATCACCTTTAAGGTCTAAAAGAGTGATACGTATAGCATGTATGTGTGTCTGTATGTTTGTTTGTTTCAGTAACATCAAAGTGCATATTCACACTTACCGTGCTCATGCAAGAAATTATAATTTCTAATGTAATCAAAGCGAGTGATAACGTCCATTATCCCAACCCTGCAATCCAGCCGTTGGCTAAATACACTCGAGTGGTCAGGAGACAAGTGGTAGCCAATATAAGGGTAACAATAAATAAAATCAACAATCACTGATGTTTACCGCCGCTGACAGGTGTTAAAAATGGCGCTAAAACTTGAGACGCTGACACCGGAAGGAGCGCAAAGAGAGGGAGGGCGAGAGTGGGAGAAAAGAAGTGCTTATACCATAAGGTTGGCAATGAAGTAAACAAAAGCCAGCTGACGAACACACACGTATTGTATTGGATGAGTGCATAAGTTCGTGCCCGATTTCAAGTGCAAACTAAAATTGAAATTTTTTGAAGAAAGCGCTTTTATTAATCAATTATGTATTCGCCATCATGTTCGGCAATCCACTCCCAACGTTCAACCAATTTACGGATGCCTGATTCATAGAAATCGCGCGGTTTCTCGTTGAAAAAGGTGTCAAGGTGGTTTTTGACATCTTCCACATTTTTAAATTTTTTTCCATTCAAATTGTTCTGCAGCGTTCGAAACAAATGATAATCAGAAGGTGCAATGTCGGGTGAATATGGGTGATGCGGCATGATTTCCCAATTCATCTCTTTCAGTTTGGCCAGGGTCGGTTTTGCAACATGTGGCCTGGCGTTGTCATGATGGAAAAGAACTCCTTTGCGATTGGCCAAAATCGGACGTTTTTCATCAATTGCTTTCTTCAATTCGACCAATTGCTGACAATACTTGTTGGCATTGATCGTTTCTCCAGCTGGCAAGAGCTCAAAATAGATCACGCTTCGGATATCCCACCAAATGCACAGCAGTACCTTCATCGGATGCAATCCACCTTTCGACATCGGTTCCGCCCCTTCGTGTGCCTGTTTCCATGTTCTTTTGCGTTGAACATTGTTGTACAGGACCCATTTTTCATCACCAGTCACGAGCCGATCCAAAAAAGGTTCGCTTTTGATCCGTCGAAGCAAAGAAATTGCTGTTGACATACGGTCCACTTTGTTCTTTTCACTCAACTGATGTGGCACCCATGTATCGAGCTTCAAAGTGTACCCAACCTTTTTAAAAAGACGAAACGCAGTTGATTTGTTGACGTTCAATTCACTGGCAACCTCTTCCGTCGAAATACGTGAGTTATTCGCAGCTAAAGTCCTTAGAACATCGTCATCAAGCTCAGAAGGCCGTCCACTGCGAGGTTGATCTTCGAGGTTAAAATCTCCAGAACGAAATTTCGCGAACCATTTCTTTACTGTGCGGAGTGCTGGAGCACGGTCCAAATAAACTTCGCGAATACCTTTAGTTGCAGCGCCCACTGTTTTTCCTTTGCGGAATTCGTATAACATAATATGACGCATATGATCTTTTTCGTTGTTCATCTTCCATGCGTCTTTTCACTAAGCAACTCAAATCAAAATGAAGTTATTTTATGCTTGATTTACAGTTCGGACTGTCACCTTTCCAACGATATATAATATGTACATATTTCTTTCACGAGCGCCACTCTCAAACGATTCGTACGGCATCCAGCGGAATCGGGCACGAACTTATGCACTCATCCAATATATACAAATGAGGACACCACAATTGGCAATACAAAGGAAGCTACTTAAGTTGGACATTGCGAATAACATTACCAAAGGGGAGTAACGAGCATAGCAATGTAGTGAGCCGCAGGGCGAGGGAACAATGAGAGGTTAACAGTGTATACTCGTAGTAGTAGTAGTAGGTGTTGAAGGAGAGGATGTGAGATTTATTTATGCAGGTCAAGATAGAGTTAATGCACTGCGAATAAGCATAAAGCAATATTTTATGCGCCAGAAAAAGGTAAGACAAAGAAAACAAAAAAAAAAAATCACGCACCTTAGATAAATACGAGTAAATACAATAAAGCGGCTGTTGAGTGGTACATTTAGCGGTGAGTCAATAAACAATTTCGTCAGATTGACTTGCAAGATAAATGAATAAATGTATTAGTATTAGGTAAATAGGTTAAGGATTGAGTGGTGTCGTGGTATCGTGGTAATGAAATTACGCCTAATTAATTAATGCATTTCAGTGGTTTCGTAATAATATTAATATAATATAGCTACACACATATGAACATATTTACAAACATAAACATTAATTTTACTTACATAAGTCATTGTAGGTAATGCACACAGGTAGATACAAGCCAAGAGCAAGAGAACAAATAACTCTCTACGCCTTCCAATTGCGCGTGGATATTCATCACAGAGTGCCGTTATCATTGCTTCCAAACCGCCAAATGTACTATCCAAACCCAGTGTGATGAGCATGAGAAAGAATATGATTGACCAAAATACCGATCCACTCATCGTTGCTATGGCTTCGGGATAGACAATGAATACCAAGCCCGGACCCTCTAGACCCACCTTATCAATTGAGGTTTTCTGTACGTGCGCCATGTAGCTATTAATTGAAGGAAGAATCAAGTTATATGTTAAATTTAAAAGCATGTAGAGAGATGTAGAACAACAAGCAAATTAAATAATTTCTCTTAGTGAACTTGGAAAGCAGATATTAACGAAAAAATAAGATATTTTACTAGGATTGTTTGGTAAGCCAGTGATTTTTTTCAATTTGCCGCGCTGTTACTGCAAATACAACACTGCCCTGTCAACTGTTATCGCTTAACAGACTGCAATCTGCGTCATTTACTTTTCTTTCATTCATTCGGAAGACTTAATAAGGCCAGAGTCATCGCTTTTTCTTCATTCGCTGAATTATACCGTATAACTCATCCATCGTCTACGGTGATCAACGTAGACTATGTCCAAAGGACCATAAATCGTTCGGAAAACTTCTCACTCGAACACTCCCAGAGCCGACTCACCAGGTGTCGACATGGTCCTAGCTTCTGCACCATATAGTAGAACGGTTATGATGAAATGTATATTGTCTATTTAGCTCTGCAGCTGTTATTGTTTTCTCCAGCATCAAATTTGAAGAAATCGCACTATAAAAAGCCACCCGAAAGTTCAGGTCACCCAAAAGATCCAAATAAGTTATTTCTTGTTTCGTTGCCATGGAAGAAATATGGATCTACCACACCAAGCCCGAGACCAAAGAACAATCAAGATAATGGGTTTCTCCGGATGAACGTGCATTAAAGGAGGCCAAGGTGGGTCTGTCGACCAACAAGGTCATGGTTTTTTGCGATGCCTAAGGTGTCATTCATAGGGATTACCTTGCATAAGGTAAAGCGATCACCGACGAAGATTATTCAGAGCTCTCGGACAGGAAGGAACGACCGCATGTGCCAAATGTGCCTTAAAGGTTATATTTTCGGATGGTAAAATGGATTTTTGAAACCCCAGATGGTTTTCAGTTCTATTGAGTAGATCTGCGAAAAAGATCTCTTTACTTTTCTGATCGCGATTCCGGAGGAGGTTCTATAATGATTTTTGGGACTTTTACGATCAAAGCTATGGTCGAATTGCAGCTCACGTCATCTCAAATGATCAACGAGGACTAATCTCAAGTGTTTGAAAACATTGTTGAGGCTTACAGTTAGGTGTCACTAATTTAACAACAGAATAATGCCTGCAATCATGTAAGCAATAAAACGAGATGATTCTTGGATGATTGCTCTAGCGAAACTATGAACTGGCCGACTTGCTTCCATAGGGAACGTGTAGAGCGTGTGTGTAGTGAGAAGGCGGCGGTAAAACGACAATACAGATGAGCTTAAGGCCGCAATTATTATGGAACGTTCTAACCTGGATGCCAGCATTTTGAAGAAATTGATTGTATCGATGCAGAAAAAATGTTTACCGGTTTGTTTTCATCACACCATTCGGTCTTTTTGAATTTCCTTATATGACCTTCGGACTGCGGAACGCCGCACAGACCTTCCAAAGATTCATCGATGTGGTAACTCGTGACTTACCATTCATATTTGCTTATATAGAGGACTTTCTAGTCGTATCAACTAACGAAGTGGAACATCTTCAGCACCTGGAAGTTCTTTTTAAGCGACTTCAAGAGTACGGACTCGTTACAAATCCTTCAAAATCTGTGATTGGGCAGCACGAAGTTAAGTTCTTGGGACATATAGTTTTTTCACACAACCGAGATAGAATTTTTTCTTAGTAAGTGTTTTAACGAAGTAACAACTAATGAATTACTAGATTAACAAGTTCGGTTTGAATACTCCTAATATCTGTGCCTATAAACTCTAACCTCAAACAAACAAATTAGTTATAAATTCCAATTGTTTAATAATATTAATTTTAAATAGTTTTATTATTCATTTCACTTACCCCAATACCGAAAATATGACGAAACCCGCTAGAAAACTAGTCAAACAATTAACACTACTCGTAATCAATGCATCTCGGTAACAATTATTATTGAATTTATTGTAACTGGATAGTGCTAGCAAGGTACCAAAACCCGGACCAAGTGAGAAAAATATTTGCGAGGCAGCATCAATCCAAACCTACACATATATATCATATGTGAACATAGATTTATGACTTTAGATGTAAACTATGTAATAAAAGCTTTTTATTTCGCCAAATTACCTTTGAATTTTTCAATTTATGCCATTCTGGCGTTAAATAATACCGAATACCCTCCATGGCACCCGGTAGCGATACGCCGCGTATCAGTAAAATGAAGAGTACGACATATGGCGCCAACGCTGTGACCCAAACCACTTTGCCCGCACTGCGTACACCTTTCCAGAGCGAAAAGTAGACCAAAATAAATACGCCGAAAACACACAAAGCTAAAGTCGGCTTAATTGGACCCATATAATCGAGGCCATCCGATTTGTATTGCTCTAGAACCATGCGTCTGTAAGTGAGTTAAAAAAGGGGGAATATTATATTATATTTTTATTGAAATGTATATTTTTTTTGAGATTAATTTAAATTCAGTATGAAGCACTATTGATTTTCTAAGTCACTCACTCGAAAAACTCTTTCGCCGGCGTTGTCGCTTTATCGGTGAAATTCTCATTCGTTACTGGCATACAACTGTTGGTGTTCCACGAATTGCCACACGACGTCCACGGCAGTGTCGATGTGAACGATGCGAACAAGTAGTAAACCGCCCAACCGATTATCGTGTTATAGTACATACCCATGTAAACGTCAATTAGACAAATGGCGTAACCGACACCTGTGTGAATAAAATCGGATTGTACAATACCAGTATTTAAATATGTATTTAAATGTAAGATATATAAATATATATTTTTCAATATTTTAAAGTTAGTTAAAGTAATTATAATAAGACATTGAAATGGATTTGCTCTGGTTGCCCAGGTGCATAGGAATTGTTTGCCTGTAAGCTTCAGAGAGAGGAAGAGAGTGAAAAAGGGAGCGTTAGTTCCCCTGGTCTCAATTTAGATTAGTTAAATCTCTACACAATTCTTCCCAGAGCAAAATAGGGAGAGCAAATTATGTAGGTAACCATCCTAAATATTATATTTTAATTGTGAAAACTCCAAAGACCTAGCTTTTAGATTGTCTTTTTGATACCATAGCAACTGGGCTGCCTTCTCTTTCTTATCCAGAAGAAAAATAACCAAAACCTTCACTCTTTTATCGTCAATTTATGCGTATAAAATTAAAATATTATTTTTCTCTGAGTTAAGATGATATCAAAACCGACGAGATGTGAACCTTCTGAACCTTCACAGTTTGAAAGAAGCTTAAAAACGAGAAATTTCTTTCTGACTTTGGACCGATACTTTGCATTTATTTGTATATGCTAGCAAAATTACAACACCCGGAGGTAGTGAACCCCTAATCGAAGATGATGGAACACGCGTTCTAGTATCCAACTCTGATAAAGTTCGAATACCGCGGGAGCTGATGGCTTACGATATGAACTTTTCAAATATAGTATCGACGAAGAATTGACAAGGTGTATGCAGCAAAATTGCTTGCAGAATATGATCAGACGAAGGCATGCCCAACGAGTGGAACTTAAGTATGCTCTGCAAAATTCATAAAAAGACTGGCCTTCACAGTATGTGCCAATAATCGTGATATAAGCCACCTCAATATCACATGTAAAGACTTTGTCCACAGTCAAAAAACTGATTGGTGTTTCTCAGTGTAGCTTGGATCTGAAGAATCTACAATTGACCAGAAATTCACAATGTCTCCAAACTTGGAGAAAACTCGTGAAAAGAGGATCTTTTTAAAGCAGCCTTCGCAATCATGGCCGAATCAGGTATCCTCGCGCGCGGCTAAGCCAAACAATTTTCCTATACCAACTCTCTAAAATAGTTAGGAAAACCAGCTGCGACCATAATGAATGAGATGTCCTTGGTTTACGCCGACTCCTGTCCGGGAAGAACCCATATGCACAAATGACACAGTGTATTTAAGCAAGGAAGAGAATCCCTTGGTGAGGCTGGGCAGGAGCATCAAGGGGATCACGCCAGAAATTATTCAAATTTTTTTAAAAATTGACCGCGACGATGCTCGACTAAAGAAGAAACAAATCGCAGAACTGTTTGGATTATCCTCTACAACTATTCTTGAATTCATGTATTTGTAGACCTCTTTAATGAAGATATGGATTGTGTATTGAATTGTTACTGAAGACAACATTTGGGTTCATCAAAATAAACCTGAGCCGAAATAAGACCCGATGTAATGGCATAAAAAGGGTACAGCATATTCTAAAAGTTTAAGTTGTCACAGTCAGCTTGGAAACTTATGGCAACGGTCTTTGGGACTGGGAAGGAATATTATTGACCTTAATTTTGGATTTTGGTAATTTCTCTTCTTGTTATTTCTACCATACCGCAACTAAAATATGCTCCCTCGTATATATTTTTCATAAATTTGGTATCGTTGGCGAACTTTGACCGAAAAACTAGTTTAAGGCAAAATTCCAAAATGAAAGATTTGAGCTCAGGAATAAAGATACTAGCCTCCTGAATGTTATACGTCAGATGTTCCCCTTTTATATAAAACCATTTTCTTATTCAACTTCCGCTGAGTAAAAAAAAAAAAGATTAAACTATCGAATTCCTCTCAAAATAAGGACACTTACTATTTACTCACCGCCATTACTATCGCAATAACTAAAGTGCCTCATACCATACATACTTGTTCATGTTTGTATGAATTCCCTTTATACTATCTCTTAACTCGGCTCATCGTAATGGTCTCTTTTGTGTTTTCAAGTCTACTATTTTATGCTCATTCGTTTCCTTTCAATCACTTTCTTTCTACTCGCACTTTGTCTACATACCATACACTCGTAGTATACAGAGTTGATTTAATAAAAGTTGACTAAACAAACACTTGTTGAGCAAATACCACAAAGCAGTGTCAACGGGGATTTCCTCGCAACCACTTGTACGAGTTACTTTGTGAACGTGTGTGGAGAATGAGTTTGTGAATAGGAAAGTAGTAAGGAGGAGAGTACAGCGTAAAGTGATAAAGCATTTATTTGTCTGAAGTGCATTTCGTGATTGTTGTGCTGGAAGAAAGTCGATTGAATTGATTGGGCTTTTTCTTCTGCGTAAAAGTTAAATATCTTGAGGTGTATTTAGTATATATATGGTATGTATTGTACTACAATGTGAGTTATTATGACTGCAGTTCTATTTATTATAGAAACAAAAGTTGTTGTTTTTGATTTTTTTTCTTCAAAGTCATCTACTTCCGTATTCTGCTTCATTTTGGACGAACCGAGATCAGCCTTGCGATCCTTCTTTTGATATATACTTAGATTCCAATCCAAAAACTTAACAATAACTCATGATACATGAGTTGAGTTGAGTGGTTGCTGATAAGAGTGATGAGCGACCAGCGCCAATGTGACACTGTTGCGATATACTGCTAACCTGCTCGGATGTTCGTGTACCTTATGAAGTCGCGATATTGCCTATACCAGCTGTTGCTACGTGAGCCAGGCAATCAAAGAGTCGATATGGTTTGTTGCCTGAAAGGAGATCTTGACGACCTGAACACAAGCAGCCGCAACCAAGCCATAGAGTAAATTCTACCGAATTTATGTATAGGTATACTAGGTACTTTTGTCGTAGAGTGCTTAGAACTGGTCAATGGCAGAGGTAGTGCTAGATAGACTGTTCCTCTTCTACACCTCTGCAGCTACGACAAAACTCAATCCAAAAGTCGCTGATTTTCTTATCGCAAGTTTACATTAAATAATGTCCAGTTAGTATACTGCATGTTGTATTGATGGTGAGTTGGTCTAGGAGGACTAGATTCCTTGATCTTTCAGCGTCTAACACAAGCCAAAGTTTTTTAGTCACGTTACAAGTTCTTTCGTTAAGGAGTAAAGCCACTCTAGGATTTTGGAAAACGCATTTTTTGTTCACAGAGGGTACCTTTGGGTACTAGAAATAATATGCAATTGTTTTTAAAGTGAAAAAAAAATATTAAATAGCTGAACTTTTTATTTTGCAGCAGCTTCTCAGAGCGTGCGCTGAGTACAATGATGGGCAGAAAATGTAGTAACAAATCGTGCTCAAACCAATTGTCTGGTTACATTGTATGTGGATTTATTCTGCTATCTACTGTTGTGCCTACTGGGGAAGGCCAATCTTAGCAGGTATTTTGCGGTGGACAGAGGTATGACCACAACATGTACAGAGTAATTCGTGGTTAGGACTGCCACCCTTCGTGCTAGCTCATTGCCCCGCAATTCCCTTGAAAGTCTCTATTATCGGCGATGCAAATTACGGATGGGAATGTGCCATTTTAATGGCGGCTGCAGAAAACGTTTTTGGGACTATGACTATAGCTATTGTTTAGCTGGTTGATTTCTTCGTAGAAATTTATGTTGGCCAACGCAAGGAGGACCATAAATCTTACGCAAAACTTTTTCTCAAAATCCCCCAACGCTGACTCATCAGATGTTGCCTTCGTTCATGCCTCCGCATCATTTAGAAAGATGGGCGACTTGCAGAGTTTGGTGTTTGTTTGTCGAGAGAGGCCTTTACTTTTCAATTGCCTACTCAATCCAAAGTAGCACCTGTTGATAAGGGTCATTCTGTGTTTTATTTCAAGGCTGACATTGTCTTTGGTTTCAATGCTGATTCCAAGATGGGCGACTGAAAAGTGTCGCGAATGCATTGACTGGACAAATGTTCGCTCCATAAATTCAGTATACTCTGGGCATTGGCTACTAGAGCACCTCTCTGGGTCCTAAAAGAGTTTGCCCTGCTCTTTATTATTTTGTCTGTAGGGAGCATGGCATGTCGTCCCACAGTTGCCTTATACCGAGTTGCTGATGAGTGCTCTTACAGAGCAGGAGTGCAAGTCAATTAGAATACAATTCGGCTGTCTGTTGTGATTGCAGGTCAACGTCGAAGCTTATACAATTATTGTCGATAGATTAATAGCCGAACTGTTCAAATAAGCCGTGTCTTTTTTGCAAAAAAAAAAAAAAAAAACAAAAAACAGAACGTTAATATCACGCCGAACTGAATTGGGCTTCTCTTCTGCTAGCAGTTGATAATATTATAAAAATCTAATTTTTACAGTGAATGAAATCGTAATGATGAATAAACAACAAATTAATGAAATTAAAACTATATACATACATACATATTAACATACAAATGGAGAAAGGCGAAATATATATTTGAATATATGTATGTACATAGATGATTTCATCACTTTGTATGGGTGGATGAATGCTCAACGCCACTGCTTATCACTGTACGCTAGTACTCTCCATCCCACACCAAGGAAGCCGGTTAATTGTGCGCTAAAGATGACTTGTAAGATACGAGATACAAATACAAACGCAGTAATAAATTTACATACAACCAAAGGAAGTTAATACAGCCTTAAAGGACATTTATACAAAATGTTCATATGTCATCAACGGCTTGTCTATGTTTTCGAAATATGTCAGTTGCATGTTGAACTTGAATCGGCAAGGATATGTGTGAAAACAATACCGCTTTGAATACATACACTGATCTAATTGAATTCAAAAAGGCAACGATAAATAAAATTTAAAAATTTGTTATCTTCAAAGTTTCATTTAACTTTTGGTTAAGTCTTGTTGTGTGGGGGTTGAAAAATTGTTGATAGCGGTTGCAGTAGAGATTGCAACTTTTGATTGCTAGAGCACTACTACGCTGTAGTTATAAAAGAAATGACTACTATTGAAAGTTAGATGGAAAAGTTAGTGGGAATAGGTTTTTGGTAAAATGTGCATTTTTTTGTGAAAAAAGACATACGAGGGCTAAATGTCATAATTTTGGCTTCATTTTAGTTTCAAGTTAGATATACCATAATATCTCGCACTTAATAGGTAATAATACTTTTAAATTCTTTAAGATTTCCAACGTTAAATATTGTTGTGAATTAATCACTTAAGATGTTACATGAGTTTATGGTGGGTAATAAGGATTTATTTTCAAAAATTTTTTTTCTTTATATTTTTTTTTTATTTACTGTCTTAAGGTAAGTAGTTTGTTAGCTTGATAGGAAAATCCGATTTTTTTCTCGAAAGTACAATATAGAAGAAAACACTGCAAAAATTTTCAAATGAAACTCGAAATATATGACGAAGTTATAGCGTGATCGTCTCGTAGTAGTTCGCGCTGAGCCGCAAACTAGCTACAAACGAGTTTTTCTCGAAACAACGTTCTTACGGCCGGCCCGAATTTCATAAAATTTCCTATTAAACCATTTGGACTGAAATTTGAATATATTATTCTACTCATCAACCGCTCTCGCAGGAACTAAAATATTTTTTATTGTCAACTTTCCATTTTACATTTATTTTACATAAATATATATTTTTTTTAATAAAATAAAAATTCACTTTCATTTAACATACCACATACAGAGAGTATGAAGAGTATGTGAATGAAAAGCACAAAGTAAGCATTATTTAATAGCTCAAAGAAAAAATAATGAGTACCATATTAATAAATTGTGTTTACAATCAATAATATTTGCATATTGCCAATAATCATGTTTACTTAAATTAGGCAAAAAATAAAAAAAAAAATCTTATTGCTTATTTTTTATTGAGTGGTTTATCTTCTGTGTCTCAGCAAAGAAAAGTCAAGCCACTATGCAAAAATTCTAGTTAAATAAGTTGGGGGTTTAAATTAATTTGGTCCATACTCCAGGGATCATTCCGGCATAAAGTTGTGGCCGATCTATATCATTGGAAAGTTTATTTTGAATCTACCACAGCCGAGAAGTCTTTGCAGAGAGTGGTTTCAACGCTTCAAAAGTGGTGATTTTAGTGCGTTCTGGCCAACCCGAAAAGTTTGAAAATGAGATATTGGAGGTACTGTACTGGATCAAGATCCCTGCTAACCAGGTGAAATCATTGAGGCGAAACGCCATCGACTACTTAATGCGTTTAAGGCATTGCGTGAAAAGTTGCGTACGGCGAGGTAAGATTGCAATATGATATGATAATGGTCTCACATGGCTGTAACTGTTAAAGCTACTTGGAAATGCTGAAGTGGGTAATCTTACTTGCCGACTACTGACTTTTTGGATGAATGCAAAATGATTTGGCGGCTCAACGGTTCGAGTAAGAAGAAATCGAAGAATGGCTCAATTTTTGGAACGAGAACAGAGAGATGGCATTCGAAAATTGACAGAAAGATGGGAAAAGTAGTAGCTTCCGACGGACAATACTTTGAATGTTCTATTTTTTTAAACTTTTTTTTTTTTTAATAAAAAACGCTTATTTGAATACAAAAATCAGACCGAACTAATTTGTACATCCAATAGTATTGTAAAGATGAAATCCTACCAGTTCCAGATTTGTTGCCAAACATCTAACTGTTATACTCTGTTAAACCTCGCTATATATCGCCACTTTTTACATCGTCGTGACTGTCGTGCTTGAGATTCATGCTTTGGATCCCGCTGCAGGCAAATCTATTTTTATTTGTATTTTTTAATTTTTTTATTTATATTTTTAGTTTTATAATTTTTTTATTTTTATTTTCATTTTTCTTTTTATTTTTATTTTTATTTTCTTTTCATTTTTTTATTTTTATTTTCTTTTCATTTTTTTATTTTCATTTTTATTTTCATTTTTATTTGAATTTTTATTTTTGGTTAGGCAGAAATTCAACAGAAGCACAATGAGCTTTGAAGTCAGATCCTAAGAGTCGAACAATTGCTAGTCCGTAGGACATCCTCCAAACTAATCTATGCAAACTAGTTGAATTCTAGTTAACAATTAGTAGCTTTTTCTGCTGGGATATTTTCGTATAATATTTGACATATACGCTTGACTAATAAATTGTGTTTATGTTTGCAAATAAGCTTAAATGAAATATATTCGTAATGTGGAGGCCGCTCATATCAAAGCATGTAATGAGGAATGCTCTTATGAATGGGGAAATAATTTCGCCGGCAGTTATTTTATATGCAATATTTACATACATACACATATGTAAGTTGCCATGGGAGTATGTAAATGACATAAAAAATATTATCGCTTACAAATGAAAAATGAAGCATATTTACAAACGATTAAGAGAAAAAAATTATTGTAAAACATATTGGCTGTCGGCGGATTTTATGTGTAGAGAAGAAGCACTTGTTTGTGAAATTCTATTGATTCGATGAAATTGATTTAAATGTTTCTTTTGCAATTATGTATGTAAGTACATATTTTACGAAAAAAAAAGCTTAAAGTAATTTATCATAATGGAGAGAATATTCAACTATCTGGCATTTTTTGCGCAAAGTAAAAGAAAGTGGATGCTAGGAAGAACTAGCACTTAAAGAAGAAGACATTTCATTACCTTGGAACTGGATTTGGAACCGATCTATTCGAAAAAAATCAAATTCATTTGTAAATTGCTTGATTTACAATTAATTAAATTATAAATAAATTACTGTAGTTAGTATAGGGCACAGTTTTTCTTCTGGGAAGTGGACCTGGGACTGATCAATTCAAAATATTTTTCTTTATTTTTTGATTTACACAAAAATTTAGTAGATGTTGCTTCCCGTCTAAAATACCATTGGGGACAGTAACGTTATCAATTCCTTAGCTGAAGTGCTGTCAAGTAGTGAAGCTCTCTAAGAAAATGTATGACCTTCAGTGAAAAAAACTGATCCTTGCCAAACATATAAGAGTCTATAACTGTAGGTACAACATTAGGAACAATTTGTATTTCCCATAAACAAAGTTCAAAGTCAAACTGGCTTAACATAGATACCTATAGAGATAACTTACAACTGTAAACGTTTTATGGATCTCAGTTTAAGCTTATGTACCTGAACTATCTAGTCCCTTACTCGACAATATGCCGCCTCCAGCTTATTGATCCTCCGAAGATTAAAGAATGAGAACAACCTCTTCAATTCGTACTATTCTGATCGAGGTTTCGGACAAGGTGACTCTGACGAAGAAAAAAAACTAATTCCGAAAGTCGCTCACTATTCTCCTCATGCTATATGGTACAGAAACGTGGACGGTCTAGACATCCGAGATCGGTCTTGGGAGTTTTTGAGAGAAAGATTAGCGTAAGATTTATGGTCCTTTGCGAATTGGCGCAAATATCACAGCTGATGAAACAATAGCTGTACGAGATATACGGTGACATACATAGTTCAGCGAATCAAAGAGACAGCGGCTATGATGGCGAGGTCCTGTTGGTCGGATGGATGAGAATATTCGAACATTGTAAGCGTCAGTAGAAGAACCTCAGCACCTCGCTCCATGGGAAGTTCAGATAGTTATATGAGGCCTACACTTGGTGTCTGGTTAAAAGCAGAAACGAATGGCTAATGTTGACGCGGCTCTAATCGCGTAAGTCCTGCACACGCCAATCAAGAAGAAGTGGAAAAAATAATTTTTTTTTTGGGAGGTTGCCACAAATGATCTAAAATTCCTGATAATGAAACCATAAATCAGAGTGAAGAAGAAAAGAAGAAACATAATGGGAATATGTAATGGAATATTTTTATTGCAAAAATAGAATTTTAATAGAAGGTGTAAAGACATGAGATTTGTCGGAAACTCTTTGTCTAAAAACTTTGGAGAAGCTTACTTAAATTTCTGAATGCACAATCGTTTCAATAGCAGACTGATGTCACCTCTATAGATCCCGAGTAACCCCATGTGTGGTTATACCCAACAACCCTCTCAAGCTCTCATGACTTTTCTTCATGAAGAATTTCCGATTTAATACCCCACACAATTTTGAAATAATTATTTAAATAAAAAATCCACTATCTTCACAAATCCAGCTACACCTGTGCACATTTTATCTCATAGATTTACTGGCACGCGCTGGGAGACGAGATGAACGTGCGGACGTGACTAATAAGCCTCATAAGAGTTGATAAGAAATCACTTATTACATATCGATACATTGAAGTGAAAGGAAATTGCTGAGAAATACAAGTGGGATTAAAACACAATGCCACAACAACAACAAACTGCCATTAAAGCCAACAGTGCAGCAGAAAATCTAAAGAAAAAGAGAAAGGAGAAGCACGTGGTATACAACCACCTGAGGAGTTTGCGTGATTTGCGAGAAGAAAGAAGTATGCATTTGGAGAATAAAGAATCGACAAGTTGTTGTTAAGTTTTTCTTTATGCTTTTTTCTTATCATTTACTCGCCCCCAGGGCAGACTTACTAAACTGTTTGCTAACATTTTTAGACTTCATAGTGCATGCATTAACTAGTACCTATATACCTATGTATACAGGAATATTCCTGTGAGTATTAAAATACCTTGAAATATTAAAACGTTCTTACAATTAAATATGTATTGCTTAAATTTGTCTCAATTTACCTTTAAGTGCGGGACAAATGCGCTTCCATATGCTTAAGCAGCCGCAGCGATGAAATTGACCCAACGCCAACTCCATATAAAATAGCGGTAATCCACCAAAGATCAACATCACACAGTAGGGTATGAGAAACGCACCTCCACCATTTTGATAACAGATATACGGAAAACGCCAAACATTGCCCAAATCGACAGCGAAGCCAATGACGGCCAATAAGAACTCCGCCTTTTGACTCCAGGTCTCCCGATTGCGTTCGGTGACTGAGACGACTAGCACGCGCTGTAGATGGAGAGTTGGAACGGAAGATATGTGTTATTGAAATAATAAATATATGAATAATATTAAATCGTGAATAAAAATGGCGACTTTACATAAACCAAGGCATTAAAATTTGATCTACCAAGGTACCAAGGAGACACTCGAAGCTGAAGTGGGAGCTGGAGATGTGTAATTGGAACTGTAGTCCAAAACTCTTTATTTTCGAGAACGAAACAGAGAGAGAGAGAGAGAGAGAGGATAAATATAGCCTGAAAAGAGCGGCTTGGACCCCAATCACAACATTCAAGGGCACAGAATTGAAGATAATGTTAATGGGATTTCTTTCAGAGGTGACTGAAGCCTATTTGTAAGTCGCTGAGTCTAGCGATGCATTGTTTTACAAGACCGGAAAGTAGATTTGCTTCAGGAATGCGCTTGCAGGGATGATCTCTGAATTTGCTGATACTGCTTGTAGAGCATAATGACTTGCAGAAAATTTGTAGGTGACCACAGATGGCTTTCCGTCTGGGTGTACCATACATTTTTCTAATAAGGCTAATGTGTCTTTATCTATGGCGTCCAGACAGGTGCTGGTATCTGGTATTTTGATAACAATCGCGGCCGCAAATGGAGAGGCGGAATGAAAGCTGTCGTATGTTATACCCCGTAACTATGGGTTATTAATATCGAGGTAGGGGTTTAAGAATTTTCCCGCGAAAATCGGGTCTTTATACCGGAGCGGACCAAATTTTTATCCGGCAAAGGACTGTCCGTCGCGCAACATTCTCAAAAGAACCATTTTTTAGAATATTTTTGAGGCTACAAAAACAACAACAACATCGGAGTTTTAACGATCCCGACATTAACATTCAGTTACAACCAGTAATTCTTCGTCCGGATTAATGAAAGGATATGCAATAGTTGGAGTGTAGGTTAGACTCCTGATAGCAAAAGAGTTGTAAAGATCAAAGAAAAGTCCGCATTAGCCAAGTGATTATCATTGCATACAATCATGTGGATCATCAGGGGTTCGAATTCTGGTCAGATCAACATCCAAAATTGTGGGAAATAATTTTTTTTAATTACAGTCGGTCCTTAACAGGAAATGTTAACCTCTACGAGAATATTTCCGCCGCGAAATAAAAGATCCTAATAAAAATCTTCATGTCAGATATATGTACACTTGGAGTGCTTGACATTCCCTGCCGATGGACGACCGCAGTTAGAAAATTTAACTTCATTTTTTTATTTAAATTCATTTTCTATAACTTTTGGATGTTGGTCACACCAGGTTATGAACCGGGGCCTTCCGAATGGTAGTATGCAATGCTAACCACCCGGCTACTGCGACCGCCATCGAGATACTTTTACAATAAAATTACAATAATTTTTGTATTTTTTAATTACCTCATTATTGGCAAGCCTTGGCGCTAGCGGATCTGTCACCTTGGCAGGAGTTGCGTTATCAGCATCATCTTCCGGTGAATCATCCTCGTTGGGCAGCGTTGACGATTCCTTATTATTCGCCCATGGCGCAGACATTACGGCAGCAGCTGCAGCCGATGCTGTGGAATTTTTACCAAATTCCAAACTATTATTTTTACTTCGATCCATACTCGATCGATCCTAAACTGTTGCGGGATAACACATTTGCTCGCTCATATGTTCGAGGCAGATATTACAACTGCGTTGCTTAGAGAATGAAAAAGGTGGAGGCTAAAATGTGAATGCAACTTTCGATGGCTGTGATGGTGTGTTGGTACTGATATTTGTGACGTTGGCGCAATTGGCAGTTGGTGGAAGCATTAAATGGGGGCTGTAGACAGCAGCTGTGGAAGGATCGTGATGGGTGTGGAAAAGTGGAAAAGTGAATGCATATGAGGATATGTATGTGTGTATGAGTATTTTGTGATTTCAGATTACTGCCGCACAGTTGCAGTACAATAACAATAATATTTTTGCACGTGCTACTACATACATATATATGTACATATGGATGTGTGTCCACTCGCTCTGTTAATAGTTGATTCGTGTATGCCAAGCACTGATGATATTTCACATCATTAACAGCGTATTAATACAACTGTGGAAAAGTGGAAAAAATTATAACTTTTAATTAATCGAGATATTAATATATATGGATGTATGTATGTATGTATGTATGTATATGTATGCTATATGTGGCGATAATTAATATAAATGCAAATTTGGTTTACTCCTTTAATAATGCAAAAAATATGCAGTCAACGCCAACAGCAAAAGCAACAACTGCCGGCGAATTGAGACCAACCCATTTATGCATACACGTATGTACTACATACATATGCACTTGCATATGTATCCCAGAGGTGACTTAAACTTTTCTACTGCCGCATATAACGTGATAACACACATTCGCACATTCCGAGTCCTTTTGTCCGATTATTGTTAAGTTATGATATTTTCTTCCTTGTTTGCATATTTGTGTACGTATGTACACTTTTATATATGAAAAAATGTGGATCATATTTATACATATTTTCATAATGCATTGCCAATGTCAATGTTATTTCATATACCCACTCTCTTAAAATATTCGTTGGTAATGTTGTTTTGTTAACCTTCATTTTGACGCTTGAGCTTTTACAATGCGGTTAAATTTAAAGTTGTTTGCTATACAATTTTTAAGTAATTAAAAAATTACGATTAAATAAAATTTATTTAGTTTGATTTATTTCTATTTTCATTTATTCTATTTTAATTTACTTTATTTTAATTTTTTTATATTGTTTTATTTTATTTTATATTATTTTAGTTCAATTAATTTTATTTTATTTTAGTTTAGTTAATTTTATTTTATTTTACTTGACTTTATTTTATTTAATTTTATTTTATTTATTTTATTATTTTGTTTATTTCTATATTTGAAGATTTATTTTTAAATTTAATTAATTTAATTATACTTTTATTTTATTTTATAATTTTATTCATTTCGATTTTTTTAGTTTTATTTTATTTTTATTTTAGTTAATTAATAATTTTATTCATTTCGATTTATTTAATTTAATTTTATTTTATTATATTTAACTTTATTATATTTAATTTTTTTTTGATTATCTTATTATTCTATTTATTTCTATCTTTCTAGATTTGTTTAATTTAATTTTTTTATATAATAAATATATTAATATTAAATTATAAATTAGCTAAAATGTAAATAAAATATATTTTAGCTAATTTATAATTTTATTTATTTATATTTTTTAATATATTTGATTTTAGTTTACTTTACTTTATTTAATTTTTATTTAGCTTTTATATTAGTATTTTTTATTTCTATCTTTTTAGATTTATTTTATTTTTTTATTTCATTTTATTATATTTTATTTGTAATTTAGTAAGATCATAATTTTATTTATATTTATTTTATAATTTAATTTAATTTTATTTTATATTACTTTATTTTATTTCATTTTTTTATTTATCTTATTATTTGATTTATTTCTATCCTTTTAGGTTTATTTAATTTAATTATATTTTATTTTATTATTTTATTTGTATTTTAGTTATGTTATAATTTTATTTATTTCTATTTTTCATTTTAGTTTATTTTACTTTATTTCATCTTAGTTTATTTATTTTATTATTTTGTTAATTTCTATCTTTTCAGATTTTTTTATACATTTATTTTTTCATTTTATTATATTTTATTTATAATTTAGTTAAATCAGAATTTATTTTATATTTATTTTTTAATTTAATTTAATATTATTTTATATAACTTTATTTTATTTCATTTTATTTTACTTATTTCTATCATTATAAATTTATTCAATTTAATTTAATTTGAAATTTTTATATTTATTTATATTTTAGTTGATTTATAATTTTATATATTTGTATTATTTTATTTTAATTAAATTTTATTTTATTTCATTTTGTCTATTTATTTTATTATTTTGTTCATTTCTTTTTAAGATTTATTTTTTATAGTAACGAAAGGTATACAAACTTCTGTGTGGTCGAGCTCTGCTCTCTTGTTATTAGTTAATTTTTATTTTAGTTTGCTTCATTTTAGTTTATTTTAGTTTTATTATTTACAATTTTATTTTGTATTTCATTTTTATTTTTTTATGTCATTAATTTAATTTTTTATAGAATTTATTTTATTTTATTTCGTAAATAGTGAATAATATACTATATTTTACCCTTTAATTTTAATTTTATTAATTTGATTGAATTTAATTTAATTTTTGTGTGTATTTTAATAATTGTATCGTAGTTCGTTTCTTATGTTATTTTAATTTTTTTTATTTTGCTGGTATTTTATTTTTTTGTTTTGCTTTATTTTATTTGTATTTCATTTTGTTTATTTTATTTTATTTTATTTCATTCTAATTTACTTTTTTTTTATTTAATTTTTTGTGTTCTACATGTATTACTTTTTTATGCTTTATCTTCGAATAAATTTTATTGTAGTTTAATTTATATTAATATATTTAGATTTAGCTGACTTATTTCAGTTCAATGGTTTTAACAAAATTAAGAAAATATCTGAAATCTGCGTTTGTGCTAAACTTCCCACGCATTACTCTTTCTTGTTTCTGATTTTTTTTGCTTAACTGACCAAAGTAAGTAGAATAAATAGATATAATAATAATTGAAATAATTGGGTGCGCCCATAACTCTATTTTTATTAGAGATTACAAAAGATTTTCATGTTCAGATTTCAAGTTTATTAATAAACCGACAATAAGAACAAAAAAAAAAGAAGTTAAAACAGAATACTTTTATATAAAGAAAATATAATAAGCGAAAATATTATTTGTTGGGATTTTTTGAGAATTTACGCTGTTTCTTAAATCGAATTTACATATGCGCACACCTATATAAATACGTATCATATATAAAATTCGAGATTTATTTAAATATTTTTTTTTTTTGTATATTTGGTTTAGAGGAAGAGAGAAAACATGGCTGAAGTAGGAATTTAACTGTTTTTAGGTTCCAATTGCACCGCATACCGGTGGCGTTTGTGTGACATTGGAAATATATTTAGGGTATTTATAGACAATATTCAGTTAAGCGAAATTTCGGAAAACTTTTAACCTTTTTTTTTGGTATTTTCTTATCACAAAACATCAATATTTTATATTAAAATCAAATTTTCTTTAAAAAGAAAAACAAAATTAAGTTAAAAATAAAAATAAGTAAAATATTTATTTAAAGAACAGAGAGCTCAGTTTGAAATATTTATTTTTTGTTATTCCACTTCTAACAGCATGAAATAAAAATTAAATTAAAAGCAAAAGGTAATATGTAGGATACTAAAGGCAATAAATTAAATACAGACATTTTTTTTTTTTGCATTTAATCTACGTAATGAGTTAATAATTGCAGAAAACATTTCATTACATATTAAAATATATATAATTTTGTATACACTCGTATGTACAAACAAGTAGTATTATTTTCGGAAATCTTCTTCAAAGGGGTGTGGTGAATGTCTAGGTTAATGAGCAAATCAAATTCGCATCAGAATATTGTCACAATTTTATTACAGTAAGAAATGGATGTGAATGTACAAATACATATGTACGTACAATATGTATGTATATAAGTAAAAGCAGACATATAAACAGAACCGTTTATACTAAGATTTTCAATTACAGAAAAATATAAATTTATATGCTCGAAATATAAATTTACATTTGGCAAATTTGTATGGTGGTGGAATAAATAAAAGAAAATACTTACATGTATGTATGTATACATGAATACTTATGTACATATATGTATGTATATGCACATTTTTTTTAATGTAAAATATAATTTATTTGATTATAAAACTATTTGCACTCGCTACCAAAAATATATTTATATAAAAAAGCAAATAATAAATATTTTATATTGGGGATTCAAACGTGGCCACGTTTCATGCTTTAGGAGGAGATTATGGTGCGCATAATCGTTCAACTATTCAAGCAATTTGAAGAAACTGGATCGGTTACAGATATTGTCAGGCCTGTGCATCATCGTTTCTGCTCGTTCTACCTCAAATATCGCTACTGTAAGTGAAGTTGTAGCCGAAAAAACAGAATATGTCGATCTCTCGACGCTCTCAAGAGCCGAGACTTTATTACGTAGCAGCTGAAACCAGCAGACCATTCACAATACCCTAAATACGTCGATTAGGTGCTTAAACAACTGCAATGGATGGCGATTTTTCGAAGAAAATTTTCTTTAGCCTCAAATTGATCGAAGTTTGTAAAAATTATAGAGAAGCGGTCTTTGGAGTGTTGAAGTGTTTCACATAGAGGTTTTCCAATAAGACGTGTTATTTTGAATATCCTACTATTTCGATAGATGTCACTTTTGAAGCTGTAATTTTTTGACATTTGACAAGTAGTCTATCTAAAAATCATCTTGACTGACGAGACCAATTTCCACATCGATGGCTACGACAATAAGCAAAACCCAAGATTTATCATTCAAAAGCCTGTCCATCCTCAACGTGTTACTTATTCGAAAATGAATGGATTGATTAATGATATTTTTACGCTTGGATTTTAATGGTATTGATCTGGACAACGTTTACTTTGAACAAGACGACGCTACGTGCCACACAATCCACCGATCTTTTAAAGGAAAAGTTTCTTTGAATACCAAAATTACATTTTTTATTGGAAAACCCATTTTAATGCCAAGGTTTAAACTTCATAATAAAAAAGGAATTTCATGAAAAAAAATATTTAAAATGCATTTTATTTATTTTCAAAACCATCAACTGGATAACCCTATGTGTATAAGTATCTCTGTAAGTACACGTGTTACTCATAAATAAAATAAATAATGCTAATTACATACTTTACGACAAAAATGTCATCAAGTTGTGATTCTCTAAAGCAATTAAAATTATACGATTTCCACTAGTTGTTGTCAAAACATATGCGAGCATGAAAGATTTTTAAGATACGCCGACCCTGCAGGGTAAATTAGTAACGCATTAAATTATTGCATTTATTTTTTTTTAGAAAATTATAGCATAGAAAGAAATTTTTTGATTGAGAGTTTTGAAATATCTCTTTGTTCGATAATTATAAATTATTTCCGAGTATTTCTGACCTAAATGAAAGCTTTTCATGAAAATGTATACAGCGTTCAAATGAGACCTAAAACTTTAATCCCTCCATAATTATCTTTGCGGTCTGCATTATTCATTTTAGTTATAAGTTTTTAATAAGCTGAAGGCCCTTTGTTGGAGAAACATCAACACACCACTAAATTGCAGGAGGAGCTTGGTCGAAGAGTTCTTCATCGGTTAAAAAGTGTAAATTATAAAAGTAATATTTTTTTTAGTACTTTTTCATATGCATTTCTTACTATCTTACAATTTATTTTTCCATTAGGGACCGCCTAGTGCTTGAAATGTACTCGTATTGTGAACTTGAGAATTGCTACTTCCGTTGTTTTGCATTTCCAGATGATAATTGGAATTATTACTACCGTCTCGTCATTATAATCAGTTTTGGGCGAAAATTATTTCAAAATAGCTAATAATAGAAAATAAGAAACTATATTTAGCGTAGAGGAGAATGATGGTGAAAATTTATTATTTTAATATAATAATAAATTGAAAAGCTGTAGCATAGTTTTTGGGTGAAAGCTCTTATGTAATAAGCCAAAATAAAATAAATTCTGTTAAAAATTATTTTAAAGAAATGTTTAGAAGTAGAGTGCTTGCCTTTACTCTTTTTGAGTAATGGAAAATGAAACAGTTTATGAAGTGGCTGTGGTTTTGTGGCTCGCATTTTCTGATTTTCAGAATATTCTCACTATTTTGACTATATAGCTGTAGTTAAACTGAAAAACTGACAATACGAATATTATCCTTTAATATGCAGTTAAATTTAAGATAAAATTAAGAAAATAGATTTCCTGAATTTCGAAGGAAAACTATGAGATATTTCCATAATTTGAAAAAAAAAAACATTCAATTCAACTGTTCACGCATCAGAATCCCTTCTAATTTGATATTGATCTGCTATATTTTTTATTTATTCAGAAAAAAGTATTAATATATATTTAAATTATTTAAAACTCTATTAGTCACAATAACTTGGTTTTTTAAGTTATGAATAATTTTTCTTTCTGAATGATGATTTCATTTTTTAAAAGTTAATTAAAATGATTAATAAAATTGTTATTGTTTTAATTTACAAAATATTTTTAAAACAATTTTTCTCAATTATCAGAATCACAAAAAAAGTTAAAATTCGTATTTCCCAAAATTTTCTAAAAATTTGTTTCTTAAGAAAAAATTATTTTTTGCAATTTGATTAATTTTTAGTAACAAATAATACCTCAAAAAATAAAATACGTGCTAATTTATTTACCATATTTCAAAAAATTTTTAATAAAAAAAATAATTATTAAAAAAATTAAAAAAAAAAACATATTATAATTCCTTGAAATCAGCTAAACATTTCTTTTAAACTTTTCTAATAAAAAATGTTTCCTTACACTTTAATATTAACATTTAAACAATTTGTGCAATTAAAGAATATTATTATTATACATATGTACATACAAATATATTGTATATTATTATTAGTCATACATTGTTTGAAAAAATTGCTTGAAAAGGTTAGAAACTCAATATTTCAATTACTTGTATTACAAAAAAAGGTTATATTTTATATTTTATTAACCAAAAATTTTAATTAAATTTAAAATTTTAGCCAAATTGGTATTTTTCATAGATATCTTTTAATTTATTTTATTTTATTAAATTTATTAAAAGCATTTGCAGTTATTCAAAATTATTGCAGTTGTGTTTGAATTTGTAAGGTGTGATTTGAATATAAATTATAATAATTATAATATTATTATTGAACAAATTAAACTATTTTGTTCTGATTATTTCCTCGAAACTCCAAATTTTTTAAGTATTAAAGAAGGTTTTTTACAAGTTTTAATAACAAAAATATGTATTTAACATACATTTTTGGAAAAAATATTATTTATTACTATTTTTTCAAAAAAATCTTATAATTTATTTATTTAAATAATTTTTTTCTGATTACTTTTTCGAAACTCTAAATTTTTTAAGTATTATAATAGGTTCTTTTAAAAGTTTCAATAACCAAAATTTTTGTTTAAATTACATTTTTGAAAAAATTATTAAATATTACTATTTTCTCAAAAAATTCTTTTAATTTTTTTATTTAAACTATTTTTTCTGATTATTTTCTCAAAATTTAAATTTTTTAAGTATTATTATAGATTCTTTTTAAAGTTTTAATAACAAAAATATGCATTTAAATTACATTTTTGAAAAAAATATTATTTATTCCTATTTTTTCAATAAAATCTTTTAATTTTTTTATTTAAATTATTTTTTTCTGATTATTTTTCCGAAACTCTAAATTTTTTAAGTATTATAAAAGGTTCTTTTTAAAGTTTCAATAACCAAAATTTTTATTTAAATTACATTTAAAAAAAAAAAATATTATTTATTCTTATTTTTCAAAAAAATCTTATAATTTATTTATTTAAATCATTTTTTTTTCTGGTTATTTTCTCAAAACCTCAAATTTTTAAAGTATTATAATATGCTCCTTTTAAGGTTTTAATAACAAAAATATGCATTTAAATTACATTTTAAAAAAAATATATTATTTATTCCTATTTTTTCAATAAAATCTTTTAATTTATTTTATTTAAATTATTTTTTCTGATTATTTTCTCAAAATTTAAATATTTTAAGTATTAAAGACGGTTTTTTTATGTTTTAATAACCAAATTATTTAATTAAATTAAATATTTGAAAAAATTATTATACTATTTTTTCAGTAAAATCTTTCCATTTATTTAATTTAAATAATTTTCTCTCATTATTTTCTCAAAGCCTCAATTTTTTTAAGTAGTAAAGAAGGTTTTTTATAAGTTTTAATAACCCAATTATTTATTTAAATTATATTTTTGAAAAAATTATTATTTATTCCTATTTTCTTTCAATTTATTTTATTAATTTTTTAAAACACTTTCTGTTATCTAAAATTATTGCAACTGTTTAAGAACTTGAAAGTTTATATAAAAATAAATTATTTTATGATTAAAATTATATTTGAAAAAAAATAATTATTTTAATTGTTTCAAATTTTTCAAACACTAAAAAACCTGCTTTTTCAATACGTATGTAATTACCAAAAGAATGAAATTCTTTCTTGCTACTTTGCTACTATTTCAAACACCGACGGCAATTTTAAATATTTATTTTTTCATAATTTATTGTTTAAAAAACTTACATTTAATATAAACAATTGTTTTTTTGAATCACCAATACTCTTGTAAATATTTTTTTCTTCACAAATCGCCAACAATTAATATGAAAAACAGTATTCGATTAGAAAAACACTTAACACTAACAACATTTAACCAAAAAATGTCAAATAAGGAAGAGTTCACAATTTCAAAAATCACAAAATTCAACAATATTACAACAAAATTTATTTCCGTTTCCGTTCCGTTGAACTAATATGCAATAAGAGGTTTGGAGCGCATCGCACGGCGCCAAGAAAACTGCAAATATTCAAAACGCTACGCGCCTTTTTATACCCAAAATATACGCACCACGTTCAATACGCTGCCAGACCATGCCATGCGTAGCTGCTGGTCGTCATCGCCATCGCCATCGCCAACATCATCGGCAAAGTTGTTGTCTGTTGCTTTTACTCTTCCTCTTATGCGTGTGTGTTTTTTTACAGTTTTACAAACCAAGTGCAAAGTAAAAAAAAAAGAGTCATAATCCAAAGAATATAGCAACTAACAGTAAAGAGATACAGTGGCAGCACAAATCGAGCACAACAAATACTACGTACCCTCATATGTATGTACGTGTATGTATATTTGTAATGAAACCAAACATGCCTGCAGCCAAAGCGACGAGGCAGGCAAGTCAGTCGGTCAGTCAAGTCAGTCAGCGAGTTTGTCAGTTGGCTGGTAAGCTTGCCCGTCTACTCGTATTCGCCTTGGCTTTGTGCGCACAAGCTGTTGCGCCGCCGACAAGCCTCCCAAAAGCAACATCACACATGCATATAAACAGCTTTATGCCACTACACACTACAAATGTACATTTGTATATACATACATATATACATACATATGTAATCCCCCACCTTGCGTTTGTAAGTGGAAGTTTTTGTTGTATTATGCGTACGAGCATTATCTATTGGTGGCGCTATCAGCCCATTTAGTATATCACCTATAAATGTTTCGCAAATGTCGACGCCATCATCATATGTATTAGCTTCAATAGGGCAGCGCCACGCGCCATGCGCTCCTTCCCATCCAACCAACTAACTACCCATACGTTGAGATGACAGCGCACATGGCTTCATGGCATCATGGCAACATGGTAACATGGCAGGCAAGGCGGAGTGGGTTTTGTGGGAATTGGTAGAGGTGAAAGCAAATGGTTGCAATAAACTGTTGCTCTTCACGTGCTCGCACTGGGACACACATACCATACACACACACACAGATGTAAATACGTACGATTCTTACGTTATGCATTTGGATTTGCAAATTTCTGTTATGTGTTTGTGTATGTGTGTGTATGGTGTAGTACATGTGACGTTGCATTATCAACTTGTTGCATGAATATCAAACTTCAAGTGGCGGATTCTCAATGCCAAATTACGTAATGTGAATGAATATGCAAATATTATATACACGTATTTAAAATATTAATTGAGTTCGAATGTTTAAAGGTTTGATTTTGGTGATTATTATTGTAAATAAATTAAAAATTTTCTTTTATTTTGCATGCCAATAATAAATGCGCTGCTCCTCTTTTGTGGTAGAACTTCTTCTTCATAAATCACCCAACTACAATATACGAAATATGTATAGTGTACAATCTAAGTAAAGGAATTCACCGAAGCAGACCTCACCCTGCGGCATGCCTGTCGTAAGAGGCGACTAAAATCCAATAGTTCCCGCGAAGGGTCGGGGTCTTTATACCGGAACGACCTGGATTTTTTATCCGGCCAAGGACTGTCACTACCGCAACATTCCCCAAAAATTACTTTGAGGGATATTTTTGCGGTTACAACAACAACCACAACAACAACAACAACAACAACAACAACAACAACAACAACAACAACAACAACAACAACCGAAGCAGACCCGTATGAGTCCACCCACCATCGCAAGCAACAATGGTCCACTTTATGGATTATTTTGCGGAAGAAACTTGATTTTCCGTCTTACAAAATCCAACTTAAGCAAGTGTGCGTAGCATGCTCGGGGAATGTGCTTAAAACTAGATGGCCACCGATACAGATTTTCACATGAAAATTTTCTTCAGCATTTTGTCGCATTTGGAATTATGATAATCCACAAGACATTGTTCAGACATTCTAACATCTTCAAGAAGTCACCATATTTCTTCAAAATGATTAATGACTTTTTCGTCTCTAAATTGGAATGATGTTGATGGGGACGATCGTTGATTTCAACAAGACAGTGCTTTAGCTGAACATATTACCTTGCGCGGTGGGCTTCCAAGATTATGCTATCTAACACCGCTGGACTGTTTTTTTTGCGGGATTAGACGAAGTAACTTGTCTACACAGATATGCCCGAGATTGCATTGGAAGGGAATATTCGGCGCATTATTGCCTCAATACCTCAATGCCTCAATTGCTGCAGAAAGTTGTCTAAAATTGAGCCTCTCGGCTGGAATTTATTTAATTTGATTTGATGGATTTGTTTACATCAGCTTAGCTTGTCTAGGTCTATCTCTATCGCCCTCTTGTGCTTACATACTTCGTACCAAAGTTAATATAATATAATAGTTCATGTGCATGGAAGGTTTACAAATTTACTTAATGAACGAATTTTAATGAACTTAACATTAACAAAAAAAAGGCGATCCCACAGTCTGCGCCAACTACAGCGAATAAGCCTTCTTAACAAGCGTATTGTGTGAAGGACTAAAGGCTACCGTCAACAAACTGATTGGACCTTATCAGTGTGGCTTTAGACCTGGTAAGTCAACCATTGACCAGATATTCACCATGCCCCAAATCTTGGAAAAGACCCGTGAAAAGAGAATCGACACACACCACCTTTTCGTCCATTTTAAAGCAGCCTTCGACAGCACGAAAAGGAGCTATATTTACGATGATATGTCTGAATTTGGTATCCACGCAAAACTTCTACGGTTATGTAAACTGACGTTAACCAACACTAAAAGCTCCGTCAGGAGCGGGAAGGAAATCCTCGAGCCGTTCGAAGTTTCAAACAGGCTCATTCCTCATCGTGTGACTTTTTTAACTTATTGCTAGAGAAAATGAGACGGGCTACAGAGCTGAATAGAGAAGAGTGTACAGCTATTTATCGGCCGCGCGCCGTGAGTTCTGCTTTCTACAGACTGGATAAGGAAGCAAAGGATGTGGGTCTGGTAGTGAACGAGGGCAAGACAAAATATCTACTGTCGTCACACAAAACCGTCATCGTATTCGCGATTCGGCTCCCACGTCACTGCTGACAGTCAAAACTTCGAGGTTGTAGATAATTTCGTCTATCTATGGAACAGCATTAACACCAATAATAACGTCAGCCATGAAATCCAATACAGAATCACTCTTGCCAACAGGTGCTACTTTGTACTGAGTAGGCAATTGAAAAGTAAAGTCCTCTCTCGACGAACGAAAATCAAGCTCTACAAGTCGCTCGTCCTACTACCATATATTGGCGCAGAAGCGTGGACGATGTCAACATCCGATGAGTCGGCTGTAGGAGTCTTCGAGAGAAAAGTTTTGTGAACGATTTATGGTCCTTTACACATTGGCAAAGGCGAATACTTATAGCTATAGCTATACGACGATATTGACATATGTAATTCAGCAAATGAAGATACAGAGTCTACGCTGGCTTGGTCATGTCGTCCGAATGGATGAAAGCACTCCAACTTTGAAAGTATTCGATGTAGTACCCGCTGGTAGAAGCAGAGGAAGAGGAAGACCTCCGCTCGGTTTTAAGGATCAGGTGGAGAGTGACCTGGCTTCATTTGGTATTTCCAACTGGCACCAGGCAGCGAAAAGAAGAGAGGAATGGTGCACTAATATTAATTCGTCTATAATCGCGTAAGCGGTGCCAACGCCAATAAAGAATAAGAATAAGAAGAAGAAGAAGAAGAAGAAGAAGAAGAAGAAGAAGAATAAGAAGAAGAAGAAGTGGGAAGTAGGTTGACGAATGATCGAAGTGCAAACTAATAATCTCTTGATGAAATTCAAGGGTGAGTCGTAGCTTAATAACCGATTTTTCCAAAAATTCGACACATATAATTGGCGCTTTGAAACCGTTGAAGTGATATTCGGTCGAGCAGCAATTTGTGGTATGCGTATTTATGTTTTTCCAACAAATGGAGGAACCGACAGTTTATACTAAGCCGCCTCCGAACGGCTGATGTTGTTTTTTTTTTTTTGTATGAAGAGCCTTTATTTCATGTCAGACTTACACTTTGAGCGCTTGACATTCCCTGCTCTGTGTAGTTTTTGTATGTTGATGTGCGCACCTTCGGCAGGAAGCTCTGTTTGCTGGGGAATATAACACAGGTAAACATAGGAAATACAGCCTGGCCTACCAAAGGTTTATATAAGTCATAGTATAGACAAATGTTGATGACTCTGCTTTTGGAAAGGTGCAAATTTCCATTTGATTTCAAAATCACAATACAAAACAATGCAATTTTTTCAAGTTAAGGCACCGGTTGCTTACATTACCTGAACATACTTAAAAATTTGTATTTTTACAATTTTTGCGCTCATAACATTTTTTTTGCATTTAACTTTTATTTATTGGATTTAATTTTAATTTTGATACGCATTTGTCATTATGTTATTCACAAATACATATATGTATGTATGTATACATGTAATAATTACATATTCACTCAATATTTGTAATATACACTTAAACAAATATTGCAAGAAAAATAAAAAATTGTTTATTAAAAATCTACTTCGAAATTTGCCGCGTTACAACACAACACAACACAACACGCGCCTCCTCCGACATCATTACTACTATTTTTGTCGATTTTGCAAATATTATTATCGCTCTAATAAGAGAAAATGCATATTCATATGCACAATACGTGTAAGTAAGTATTTTATGTACATTTGCACAAACGTTCTACAAATAACTCAGAAATTTACAGATGTAAATATGTATTTATGTAAGTATGTATGTACATACGAGTACGAACTTACATATACATATAATACGTTGACGAAAATCAAATGCTTGTTTGACAGTCTGACTGCTTGCTGAGACAATGCTGGAGATAATCATCAACAACAACAACAATTTCTGTGGTTACTGTGGTCATCGATTCATTCATAGATGTGAATTTAGTGTCAAAATATTGTTTTTATTTTTGTGTGGGTGTGCACTATTCAAAGGCACACGGCTATATAGAGGCTGATATGTGTGTAGTACTCGTATGCCTATATGTACGTAGGCATGTATTATAGTTATTATTATTTTTTGTTTGTTTACATTGTAAAAAGGTCTTTTGTAGAATGTTACTCATACGCCATGCCTGCCAATTGTTTATTTACTCTAATTCCTAGACATGGACGATCGACACATTTTGTGACGTTTGACATATTTTGAATTCATTTGTTTTTTTTTATATGTACATACATATGTAAGTATTCATGTAGAAACTAACGGTAAAACAGTTGTGTAGATGCCAACGCGTCTAAGTTGATACAATCAGCACTTTAAATGAATGGTAAAAGTATATATGGTATATGTACGAGTATAGTCAACAGAGTCAACAAGAATCCAAAAAAAAATATTTATATATAAATTTTTAAATAAATTCTTCTATAACTCCTTTCTTTGGTTACGATATGTAGAAAGACTCCATTATTATTGTCATTATTCGCTTGGTTATGACTAGAAATGATTTTTGAGCAAATAAAGAACTGCAGACTGTGCTTGAATTTTCGAGAAAATTTATAAGAAACCTTTCAGATTTTTGTGTTGTTCGGATTTTTAATTTATTAAGATATTAACGCAGATTTTAGAATAGTTATATATCTTTTTCTTCTTCATTGGTATGTGAGCCGCTTACGTGATTATAGGGGAGGTCTTCCCCTTCCTCTGGTGCCACCCGCGGGTACTGCATTAAAAAACTTTCAAAGCTGAAGGGTTTTCATACGGACGACATGACTTCACCTGAGTAGTTGCTGTTTCTTCATTCGCTGAACTATATCAATGTCATCGTATAGCTCGTAGGGCTCATCGTTCCATCGACAAATACCACAGTGTCGTTGGCAATGAGAAAACGACTACAAATCATTCTCAAAACTCTTCTCTACTTATAGACTCTCGAAAACGACATCATTCACGCTTCTGCACCGTATAGCAGGACGAGAATAATGAGTGACTTGCAGAGTTAGGTTTTGATACGTCGAGAGAGGACTTTACTTTGACTATTCAGTCCAAAGTAGCAACTGTTGGTAAAGAGTTATTCTGCGTTGGCTTTCATAACAGACAACATTATTGGTATTAATTCTGGTTCCCAGATAAGGTTTATGTTATAAATGTCATCGGCATACGTCAGCAGTTAAACATTATTTGTATTGAACGGCTCGGAGAGGTCATTGCCTATATACAGTTCAGTGATCTGCAGTAATCCTCTTAACGAGCTCTCTTATAAAGCTCTGGCTTACTCTCTTCCACTAGATCAACGCTTAAGTAGATTTCAGCTGCAAATGAAACAATTGGTTTTCGGAAAGGTCGAAAAAACAGTTGGTATGGTGAAAATTGATTCGAAAAGAAAACAGGCTGCATACCTCGCAACGTTGGGATCGAGTACTACACGTGCGTGATCGCAATAGCCGAGTGGTTGGAAGTGTTGGAGTTCTGCTCCGACCCACATCCAAAATTATAGATAATTAATTTGTGTATTGCGGATGCCCCTCGGCAAGGAATGTCAAGCCATCTGGGTGTATTTCTGGCATGAAATAAAAAAAAAACTAGTCATAAAAATCCATTGACCATTCGAAGGCGGTTTTGACTAAACTATAGGTCACGTCATTTATTGGAAAATTGAAGTAGTAGCTTGGCCGAAAAGCGCTTAAGCGGTTGCTTGAGAATCTGGCCGACAAGGGTATGCTCGAAATTTCTACGAAAAAATACGGTGACTTATAGAAGGTTTCAAGATCTTGTGGGGCTCAGAGAGGTGATCTAGTTACTTATGCCCAGAGTATACTGAATTTATGGAGGGAACACTTCTATAGCCTGCCGAAAGGAGTGAAAATGGAACACTAGGGGATGTGAAGTCCGATCCCCCAAACGATGACGATGAAACAGATGCTTCATTGCTTCATCAAGTTCGAATGGCATTTATCCACCTAAAAAACAACAAAGCAAGCCGATGAATTTCCGTCCGAGTAATTCAAATATGAAGGAGAAGAGCTAATAAGGTACATGCATCAGCTTATTTGTAGAGTTTGGTCGGATGAGAAAGCCTGTCCTACGAATGGAACCTCAGCGTACTAAGCCCAATCGACAAAAAGGGCGATCTCACAACCTAAGGCTATTAAGATGGGAAAAGTCTCGTTAATATCGCATCCAAGGTACATTCGAGCATACTTTGTAAAAGACTAAAGCTCACCGTTTTAAGGCACATTCTTTGCGAATGTCCTGCATTTTGGAGGAGTAGGCTGAAGTCTCTAGAGGCGGCAACCTTTAGAGACCTGAGCGAGATAGCGGGGGCTAAGATGCGGCAACTGCTCAGTTTTGCAAACTCCACGCACTGGTTCGATTAGCGGGTGGGAGTCTTCGGGATCCTCAGCGGTATGACAATGGGCCCGTTTGGGGCCTAGTTGTGCCGATGACCGGCAGCCACTTCAATCAACCAACCAACAAAGCCCGCCCTCAAAAAACTGATTGGAGCTTATCAGTGTGGCTTTAGATCTGGAAACTGCCACACTTCATCGCTTTTAAAGCAGCCTTTGCCACGAAGAAAGGAGGCTATGGCGATTTGTCAGACTTCGATAGTCATGTAAAACTTGTACGGCTGTGTAAACAGACGATTAGCAACAGCAACCTCTCTGGGCGGAGTTTGCATTCGGTATTTCGCTCACCACCTTAAAGGTGTCCGCCTCTCGAGTTTTTAATCTTCTTTTCCAAAGTGTAGTGGATTCAGAAAGGAATGACTTAAGGTTGCAGATCATTCTTCCTCTTTACAACTTCTAGAGGAGTCGTTTGATGGCACGCCCAACAAATCTGTGTGTCTGCTCAAAAGAAACTGCTCTGTAAGAAGACTCAGTATAGCAGATGTCTTCTTTCTTTTTAACCCCATAAGCTCTCGTGACCTCTTCTTTATCCCTTAACGGCCACACTAACCGCTAATTCCGTCTACTAGCTTTCCAATAAATGAAAAGATGCGTTAATACCTAGCTCGCCCTCTTGAGCGGATTCCACCACCGATCCCAGATAATAGGATATTTGGCCCCATTCAGTATACATTTATTTAAGAATACAATGTAAATATATGTATATTATACGAACAACAATATTAACGTTAACCGTAAATGTTTTAAATTACATATCACCTAATAACCACAAAACTACGTCATTCCATTCGCTTGCATACATACTTACATACGTTATCAAAGACTCATATTAGTCATATATTGGATGAGTGCATAAGTTCGTGCCCGATTTCAAGTGCAAACTAAAATTGAATTTTTTTGAAGAAAGCGCTTTTATTAATCAATTATGTATTCGCCATCATGTTCGGCAATCCACTCCCAACGTTCAACCAATTTACGGATGCCTGATTCATAGAAATCGCGCGGTTTCTCGTTGAAAAAGGTGTCAAGGTGGTTTTTGACGTCTTCCACATTTTTAAATTTTTTTCCATTCAAATTGTTCTGCAGCGATCGAAACAAATGATAATCAGAAGGTGCAATGTCGGGTGAATATGGGGGATGCGGCATGATTTCCCAATTCATCTCCTTCAGTTTGGCCAGGGTCGGTTTTGCAACATTTGGCCTGGCGTTGTCATGATGGAAAAGAACTCCTTTGCGATTGGCCGAAATCGGACGTTTTTCATCAATTGCTTTCTTCAATTCGACCAATTGCTGACAATACTTGTTGGCAGTGATCGTTTCTCCAGCTGGCAAGAGCTCAAAATAGATCACGCCTCGGATATCCCACCAAATGCACAGCAGTACCTTCATCGGATGCAATCCACCTTTCGACATCGGTTCCGCCCCTTCGTGTGCCTGTTTCCATGTTCTTTTGCGTTGAACATTGTTCTACAGGACCCATTTTTCATCACCAGTCACGAGCCGATCCAAAAAAGGTTCGTTTTTGATCCGTCGAAGCAAAGAAATTGCTGTTGACATACGGTCCACTTTGTTCTTTTCACTCAACGGATGTGGCACCCATGTATCGAGCTTCAAAGTGTACCCAACCTTTTTTAAACTACGAAACGCAGTTGATTTGTTGACGTTCAATTCACTGGCAACCTCTTCCGTCGAAATACGTGAGTTATTCGCAACTAAAGTCCTTAGAACATCGTCATCAAGCTCAGAAGGCCGTCCACTGCGATGTTGATCTTCGAGGTTAAAATCTCCAGAACGAAATTTCGCGAACCATTTCTTTACTGTGCGGAGTGCTGGAGCACGGTCCAAATAAACTTCGCGAATATCTTTAGTTGCAGCGCCCACTGTTTTTCCTTTGCGGAATTCGTATAACATAATATGACGCATATGATCTTTTTCGTTGTTCATCTTCCATGCGTCTTTTCACTAAGCAACTCAAATCAAAATGAAGTTATTTTATGCTTGATTTACAGTTCGGACTGTCACCTTTCCAACGATATATAATATGTATATATTTCTTTCACGAGCGCCACTCTCAAACGATTCGAACGGCATCCAGCGAAATCGGGCACGAACTTATGCACTCATACAATAGAAACAAATGGATTTAGTTACAGTTAACATGTTTTTATATTTGTATGTAGTGTATTGCATATTATAGGTAATGTATTCTTATGTGGTTTCAATTAAAAACTGAGCAGTTTAAATTTGACATTTTTGTGGTGAAATTCTCGGCTTTATCGCTAAGGCAAACGTTCGCGATGCCTTTGTTTACTTGATTTTTTCTAAAAAACAGTTTTTAAAGTGATTTTGCTTCTAAAAAAACCCAATTTAAAATAATTCTGTATTTTATCCAACGAGCGAAGTGTTCATATATTCAAATATTACATATTGTTTATGCGTGCAACCCTGAGTAACATCCATGACAGTCACCAACAGATGTCGCTGCTGCTTTCGTTAATATACGTGACTATTCAAATTTATGGGAAAAGTCCAGTTAGCCTCGTTTTAGATTTCCACTTTATGTGAAAATCTTTTAAAGACCATTTTTGGCAATTTTACACCCTCTTTCTGATCCAGCAGCCGCTGCTGCAGCATCCTTGGTGAGTGTATCCTTTGCCTTTACTATATTTTTTCAATCATGACGTTCAGACACTATGACTTCCATTATTTTATTGACATTTTTACATAAAACCACAATTGTGCATAGTTGACTATTACAGTATCAGAATTATAAAAACTATTCACATTTTCTGCTGCCTTCGCCTTTATCGAAGAAGTGTAGAATAAAGCTTATTTTCTCTTTGTTGGTGTTCATCTTTGACATGTGTCAAAAGCTCAACATTTCACCCGTTATCTTTTTCAGTATAAAATATCATCTTTCAAACGCCGTCTAACGTAATCCAATCGCAGTTATAGAACGTGAGTTATATGGTAAATCACTAAATCCATTTATTGAAAAAATAATGGATTACTTTTTACTGGAACTCATATTTGAATTTCAATATTAACAACAATTTGAATATTAACAATTTTTTATGTGAAAAAAATAAAAATAAAAATAAAATATTATTCGCAACATACACCCTGTACTGATGTACAATGAATTTAAAATGAACACTACGAAGAACAAGTAAACAAGTGATAGTAACGATATCGATTTTTCCACAATTTTGTGCCGCTAATGGTATTGTAAATTAATTCGTAATTATTAAATTTATTATTTGTAATTCTGTGAGGTATGTCATAATAATTTACTGAAATATATTATCTCTTAGTCAATATATGATAGACTTTATAGGGTTGCATTCATAATTTTCGCTCCCATACATTCTAAGGAATTTTTTTTTAAACTTTTCAATTCGATTTCTATCGGTTTAGCAAGAAATTAAGCCATATGCCAAGATTCAGCCTACTAGAGCTTAAAAGGCGTACTTGGAATGAGATCTAATATAAAATCAGTCTTTTAGCCAAATTAATTTTTAAGTGAAAATTGCATTTCAGAATTTTTTAAAACAGCCTTTTGTTTTTTATGTATCAAATAAAAAATATTACTACGAAAAATATTATATATTATTGTTACAATCAGCACTTTCTAACATATTCTGCGATTATCATTAATAATTTTCAACTATCGATATCGATAGCCACACATAAGCAACAAAGTTGTCATCTTTGGCTGTTGCTAAAAACAGCTGATACACACAGTTTCAGCGTTGCCAACAAAATCAATAATAATGACAATATGTAGTTGGTAACGCGTAGAAATGAACAACAATGGAACTATTAACATTTCGTTAATTTGTTTTGCATAAAAATGTATGAATAATGATAATAATATTAAATTCCAGTAATAAAATTAAATAAGTGAAAGACTTGTTTATGCGCATGTATGCATAAATGTATTAGAAAAGTTAACGACTAACTGTGTTTACTTAATAAATAGCTACAGTAGTGGCGAGAAGAAAAATACTTTGTAATAACTATTGTGTGTACTTGGCGAGTAGTTAATGAGACTGTATATACAATGAATGAACATAGCTTTTCTATTCATTTAGAGCTTATTAACATTAAAAAGGTTAAGTTTTGAATTTTAAATGGATTATTGAACCTATTCGAGTCTTCTTTTTTTTGTTATGAGAGGTTATGTAATAATTTCTTCGGATGCAGTTTCGTAGTAGCTAAATATAATAAAAATCAATAAATACAATTATTTTCAAAGGCGAATTTATAGAAGGTGAAGTTGTCACATCATATAATTGCTTTTTCTTTCTTCAATTTCACCAAAAATACACAAACAAAATATATGAGAAATAGGTTTTGACATTTCGAACGTTCGTTTACACAAATAAATATATTGAACGATTTTCGTTTTTGACTTTTCGAAACTATATTTACACAAACAAAATGAATTGGGCGAATTTCGTTTTTGAAATTTCGAATCTATGATTATAGAAACAAAATACATAGGCTTTTTGTATTTCTATTTGTGCTACCACCGTGTGTGGATTTGCCTTTCTACAATATTTTCATTCAAATGAAAAATACAATAAATATTTTTGGATTTTTGAATTTATTATTCAGAAATAGAAAAGAATTATAATATTTCTGTTCCGCTTCAACTTATATTATTTGGGTTATATGTGCCGTGTCGTTCTTGGCTAAAACCCTTTACTTTTTTTAAATTAATTAGGACATTTCCTCTTTCGGTAGCTAATTTATGTGCTTAAAATGTAAGAATATTTCGAAAACCTCTGGCGTGCAGTGTCCCAAATTCCCTTGAACTTAAACTTGTGTACTCAATTGCGATATGCTTACTTACAGATTCGAGTTAATGCACCTCTATAAATTGCTAAAGTTTTGAACTTTTTTGATTAGCAACGCTAATTGTTAAATAAATTAACACACAGTTTCAGCCATTTCTTTTTTTGCCACAAGCGTAGCTAAGCACTTTTCGTTAAGTGTTAATTAAAAATTAACGTTTAGAACATTGCTGACTCAGCCAGTGAAAAGTATTTGTGTTGAGTATTTTAAATCTTTTATCTCTAAGCTCTAAGCCTAACTTAAAATTACCTAATTAGATGAAAAAAAAGAAAAAAGTAATCAAAACATTTTTTTTCCGCCGAAAATCGCAACAGCTCTAAGCGCTTGAAAAGTCTACTTACTATTTTAAGACTGTCTTAATTTAGAATTTGAGGAATAGAGAGAGAGCTCTACCTTAGCGAATTGTATGAGTATTAATTTAATAAATATTATATTTTTTTTACACATCACTCTGCTAATAATAACTTGAAAACGCTTACGGTTTTTAATATCAAAAACCACAAAGGAAAATAAAACCGTTGAAAATGATACAATACTCGCAATTAACGTTTATTATAATCAACATTTAACAGCAAATAAGTGAACTAATAAAAAATATGTGGTTTCGCGCAAATTTAATTAGTGAAATCATATGTCTAAGTATCTTTAAGCCAACAAATTATAGTTATATATAATACATAAAGAGTATTTTTTTAAGACATTTGATTTTTAAGAAGAAATAAAACACATATAATTTTATGTTATGACCAAGAATTCAGTTTTATTATAAAAATAAGGATTTGCCGACAACTTTTTGCAGCTATTGGTGTCGTTTGTCAGCAATAAGGCCTCAATCGTCTCGTTCCACAAATAAATATTCCAGTGTTGGTAAATCACACGAACTTCGAGGCCACGCTACAGACTGCCGACGCGGGATAATGGGCTCACCAAAAGTTTACATCAATAAATTGATTGTTACGTTGGCTGTATGGCGCCATCTTGTTGGAATTAAAGGCTGTTCTCATCAAAATAATCCAATTCAGGCAGGAAAATGTCATTAATCATAGCTTTATCGCATTCCCCATTGACTATATCAACAAGGACAGCTAAATTTTTGAAGAAATATGATATATGTATATAAGAGCACACCAAAAAGTCACTTTTTGAGGCTGCTAATTGACGTCGAGTAACACCAAAAGGTCTGTCAGGATCAGGAAGGACGTCTCCGAGCCATTCGATACCCAACAAGGCTTCAGGCAAAGTGACTTCTTATTTTAAGACTTCTTTTTTTCAGTGTCAGAGAAATTAAAGGAGTGATCTTCTATAAGTGTGTGGAGCTGCTGGCTTACGCCGATGATATTTCTGCTTCCTCCAGGCTGGATATGGAAGCGAACGATATGGGCCTGGTAGTGAACGAGGGCAAGACGAAATATATGCTGTCATTAAACAAACAGTCAGCGCATTCGCAACTCGGCTCTTACCACTGTGACAGCCATAACTTTGAAATCGTAGATAATTTCGTCTATTTCGGAATTAGCCTAAACACCAACAACCATGACATCCAACGCTGACTCATTCTTGTCAAGAGGTGATACTTTGGACTGAGTAGCTGAGTCCTCTCTCGACGAACAAAGACCAAGCTCGCAAAGACCATGTCGCTCATCATTCCCGTCTTGCTACGTGGTGCGAAGTCAATAAAGGAGAATAAGAAGGGTGTCTCAATAGTTTGTGAAACAATTTTATTCAATCATTCATTCCTTCAACCAACAGTGAGCTTCATCGCTGAACGAAATTTTCTTATGAAAACCGGAGTCGGAGGCCATGACGTTTAAGGTTGATAGTCGTTCGGCTCAAATTCTTCAACGAGTTGGATTTCGTAAGTCCGCAAACCAGGATCCTTCCGCAAATAGTATATGGTCATAGTTCTCTAAGGATTATCCACTAGAGTAAACGCGGTGCGAAAGCGCTCCATGGTTGCTCGAATTACCGACTCTGCTGGGTGATTATGATGACTGCATATTGGATGCAACTATGATGAATTTTATCAAATTGTAAGGGGAAAATTCGTTTTGGCTTGAAAGAATGCATGAATTCAGTTGCTTCTTTCTATTCGACGACGAACCCATCGTTGTAGTGATAAAATGGGTAAGGTCGGAGAGATAGGAGCTTACCTACGAACAAAGGCTATCAATATCATGGACAGGCACTGGATATTGGTCACCGGCTTGTGAGATCAGGGCAACTTGGCAGTATGAGAATTAAGTAATAATGGAGAGAGGACACCTCTCTGCTGAAACCCTTTGTGTAATTGGTTACTGTCGACCAAAGTTCATAGTTCATTTCTTTAAAACCATCGGTCATGAGGATACCTCCACTCCACTAACACAACGTGATTGACCGTGTCCAAGGCTTTTGAGAGGACCAGTGCTACTATGTCGATGAATTCATAGGATTATCTAGATGTTTATGGCGGCCGCAGTATTCGAGTGGTTATATAAATTACAGATTTCTCTAAATATGGTCGCTATTCGACAGGGAATGTATGTCGAGTACTCCAAGTATATTTCTGACATGAAATAAGAGTTGCTCAGAAAAACACATCGGCCTTTCGGAGGCGGCTTAGAATAAGTCATTCAAGCCGCATGCCACAAATTAGAGGAGGAACTCAACCGAAAATCGCTTCAGTGGTTATCTTTTGCGTCAGCCACACTAATGTACTACGACCTCTACCCATTTAGGTCAACATGCAAATCCAGTCTAGCGTTCTGCAGTCTCCTAAAGGACTTGGACCATAAAGTTTAACACGCAGAGCGTTTAATTTCAAGACGGACTCTGTTAGGTGAAATGTTGGAAAGATGTTCGCTTCAATAAAAAAAAGTTATAGCTGCGTAACGAGTGGAAGATCTGAGCAACTTTTCGAGTCAATAATTTTTATAAAGATTCTGGAAAAAGTTTAAACTAATTGAATTTAAATTTTTGATATATCAGTTCAATATTTATTGAATTCACAGCTTAAGGATACTAAGGAATATATATCACTATTATGTACATATTTACATACATATGTAATATTACCTAGAGCCCTACAAATGGGCCTAATAATTTACAAATCACTACATACATATATATTATGCCTTATTAAATCGACATGGATTTTTTTTTTCTCACAACTTATATGCTATAAATAAATTTACAATAATACCAGAATATCCGACAGATTAATACTTTCTGCAAGTCACAAGCTTCCCATTTACAGTTTCGTATTAATTGTATCGTTTTTCGACGATTTTTTATCGATTTCATTCCATTTTTGTATTTCACCTGAACCGAATAACCAAAATATCACTGCGGGTATGATGTAGGCAGCAGCGCCTATCAGGAATACATTGTGCCATTGCTCGATGGTATTCTGAGATTGTGTAGAGTAAATAAATTATGGTAATTATAAAATATTTAAACGAATTTAATAATCATGTACTCGTATACTCACACTTTCCTTCGTGAAGGCAGCCACAATCATCGGTGAGAAAATACCCGGTGTCGTACCGACACAGTTAATTATGCCGTAGAGTGTGCCCGCATAGTTGGGCGCCAGATCTTGTGAGTTCTGTAAGTTTGTGGCTGTCGCTGCGCCATTGAAACCCAATGAGATCGTCATGATGGCAACACAGACATAGGGATCCCTGCCGAAGTAGGCTAGTAAGATGAGCAAGATGCCAGGCAGAATGTGTGCTGAAGATATGAAAAATTTATTTTATTTTATTTTTTATTTTAATTATTATTTTTTATTATTTCTTTTTGAAATATTGCAAACTTACATGATAGACAAAATGTTTTACGCATTATCGTCACCGACAACCAACTCTTGCGACGAATGAGATCAGCGACAGCGCCAAAACCGAAGGCACAAACCAGTCGAGCCAAATGCGGTAAGCTGGAGAGGAAACCGGCTGAGGATAAATTGAAGCCGAGCACCTGTTTGGGGTGATACAAAGGGGTTAGACTGTAACTAATAAAATTATATAATTACACGCTGTAACTCACTTCGCTAAGGAACTTGGGCGTGGCTGTGATTAAGAAGAACAGACCCCACATGCTGCCATAATGTAGTAGCATAAGCGACCAGAAGGGCAGCGAGAAAATGAGACTTTTATATGGTGGCCAACGCTGCGGAAGATAAATAAGTTATTAGAAAGAAAAAAAGTTATGCTTCCATATTAGATATGCACCTTCTTGGCTGTGATAGTGTCGCCTAGACTTTTTTCAATATATTCACGTTCCTGTATCGATATGGATCTATGCTGTGCTGGACTATCAGCGACTATGTAAAACCAAACCAATGTTACAATCAATACAAATAGACCGACCATATAGAAGGCCCAATCCCAGCCCATGCCTTCGATAAGTAAACCACTGATAGGCCATGTTATCATAGTGCCGAAGGTGCCGCCCATCAAAGCGGCGACAAATTTACCCTTCTCATCTGGTGGTGACCATTTCGAGACCAAATCTGTTGTGCAAAAGGCGAAAATTAAAAAAAAAAATAAACAAATAAAACAAATTTCACACGCTCATCTACTTACTGTGACAGCAGGGATAGATGACACCCTAAAATGCAAAAAAAAAAAACAAAAATACATTTATACATTCAAATTCCACGCAACACTTGTAACTTACACCCAGAAATCCAATGAGGAAACGTATCGCGAACACCGCCCATTTATCCCAAGCCGCAGCGAGTGGTGTGAGTGCCGTTAGTGCGGCTGTGATTAAACAACTCCAGCCTGCTACCGGCTTGCCACCGAAATTCTCTGCCAGCATACCAGCCGGCAGCGAGGTGATCATATAGCCATAGAAGTAAGCACCTAGCAGATTAGCCTGATCCGTTTGACTCCAGTTATAGCGTGCTCCGTACTAAGAAGAGAAATTAGAATTAGATTTTTAATTTCTTCTCACTCAATTACACACTTGCGGTGCTTACATTTGGTAGCGGTTCGGTGGCATTCGGATCCGTATGCTCTACCATAGCTATGATATTAATACTTAAATTGACACGCGTCATGTAGCTCATGAGGCAGGCCATGAATAGCATAACCGCTATGTTGAAGCGTTTTGGAATTTGTACTGGAAGAAAAGAAGTGAAAGAAGGATGGATTTATGAAAAATATGTGAATTTATTTAGATATCTTTAAAACTGGGAACTAGGAAGTTTTTAAGCTAATATCCGGTGGTTGTCTGGTCTAAGGTTTCTATAAGATAAAGGGTTTTATATTTTCTGAAAGTATAATATGTCAAATGCTTTGAGAGCTTCTAGTGAATCGAGCGAATACATTTCGCGTTACTCGACAGTTAACAAAAGGCTCTTGGGAGACCCAGAACGCTCGCATAAATTTTTATACGCACTAAAACTATGGCTTTTATGGTATGGTGACCACTGTAATGCGAAAGCCACTGGCACATTGAAATTAATCTATATAGGAACAATTATCTATTCATTTCAGGCCTCTGACTACCCATAACAACATGGTCTCAAATTAACGTAAAACCACAAGCCAAAGAGACATAAATAATCGCCTGACGGGTGCTAGGAATTGGAGAGACGCAAGTGAAAAAGTTACTGACCCCAAAATCTCCTGCTGCTGCTGCCTAAGCACAGTTTACATAACTGCTCCCAGCAGAACTGACTTCCGACCACATCAGCAGGGACGCATTCGCCTACACAGACAGATTTTTTTTGTTGAAAAAACTTGGGTTACCATCGTTAACAGACAAAACCTTAATTCCCATTCATATGAAATTCATATAAAATAAAAGCTAGTGCTGCTCGTAGGTTTCAAATAGATTCAGCACAGCTTTAAAAAAATTTATGAAGAGCACTCAATTTCCCTAATGTCTTTGCAATGCATGCTTTTGAATCTATTAGAAAATATTGTCACGTTGCAAATTTTCTGAATTATTTTAGATATTCGATAAAATTTGAAATTAAGTACATGCATGCAAGGGTTTGTGGCACAGATATTTACGCGGAAATTACGAGGTATTTTTATATTTTTAGTAAATATCATTTTCATATAATATTATTAAATTTTTGATGCCGCTAGTCACGCAAGTTCTTTTTAAATAGAAATATAAAAAAAAATATTACATATTTAAATTGTTGAAATATGACAGATTTATATATAATATAAATACATTTGTGTATATGTAAGTAGAAAGAATATAATATTTTTTAAAGTTTTAGATATAAAAAAATTTATAAATTTATACTATTAACTAAATTTGTTAAATATGCATACACACACATATATATATATATACAAAATCTATAATAATTACAAAACTTTAAAACTTCTAATAAGTGCAAACGAAATTAATTTTCCAGCTCACCAAATTAGTATAGAGTTGAGCAAGACATGTATTGCAAAAAAGTTTTAATTTAACTTGTAATTAGCGAAATCTATGAATAATATATGTACGAGTATGCATGTGTATGCTGTAAGTGTATGTGGGCACACAAATTTGTCGCAAGGAGAGCGTTAAGCATCTAATATTTAAACTAACTACGAGTATATGTTCTACAGTCATGCGTATGCACATACACGTACATATATACATATTTACATATGCATGTACATAAATACGTGTACAAATATTTTTTAGTTGTACATACATACACACATATTGTAGTACAAAAAACTATATTATTGTATATTAGCTCACGGTAATAACTTTTGCTGTATTTGCGGTTAATTTGCGAAAAATGTAAATATCAAACAACGTTGGAGGTTTTGAAAAAAAAAGTTTTTTTTTCAAGGTGTAGAGTATATATGGTATGTTTAAATATATACATATATTTTTCACGCCGCAAATGAATTGTAAATAAATATTTATTAGACTTTCTGCAGTGGCCAATAATATTTATTTTAAAATTATTTTGCAAAATAAATACATATATATTTTTAAAGTGCCCATTGGCCAAATATATTGACTAAATTAAGCGAATGAATGGCTAAGAAATATTTTTTTTTCAAATATTTCATTTAATTTATTGTAATGGTTTTGGCGACCTTTTTTATTTTAAATTGAAACTTGTCAAGCCGGTAAGAGGTCAATAACAAAACAATATTAGTTTGTTAATTCAACTCCGATATATTTCGGTAACTCTTCGGTAACCATCTTCAGGGTAAATTGAATAACACGTCCTATCGGTGTGACGTGGAGTTTTGTACTATTTTATTTAATATTATTTTAAAACAATGAGGTTCTCTGAAACTGGAAAGGATCTCTGAAATTTGATCGATTTTGTGACATTAAATTAATATTGCTGAACAGAAAATTTAGAATTCTTTTTCGGGATTTATCATAAATATTAAAAATTTTTTCAAAATTTATGTTGTAACATCTCAAAATTGCACTCGGTTAAAAAATTCACAATTTTTCCTTTTTGAAACAGTAGAATCATATATTCAATTTAGCCACATACATATGTATGTATATGTCTGCCCTGTCTGTCCGTCTATGTAACGAAAACTCAAGTAAGAATTGAGATCAAGAGGAAGATCGAGCTAACTTAACCTGACAATTGGAAGAAAGATCCAGTGCGAGAGAGCGGGCGTGAGACTCGAAATGCAGCACTGCATTACACACGCTCCACTGCATTGAATCTCCACGACAACTTGCTATCCAACACAATTCCTAGGTACTAAGTGCCAGGCTAGTTTTAAGTGCATAGGCTGTTACAATAGCTTGACAGCTCCCCGTTCCTTCTACTTCAGCAAGCCATAAACCGCAAGAGCCCAAAGCAGAGATGATAGCACTCCAACCCATGACCAGTTACAGGTTTTAAATAATTATGGAAGCAAGCTTGGTTTAATGGGATTTTCAAGAAGGGTATACTCCTTAAAAACTCTGATTCTCTTCTTGTTAGAAATAATTGTAGGAAACTTATATAAGCAGTTATACATAATGTATACTTAAGGTAGTTTTCTTCGCCCTTAATGATTTATTGTATTATAATTATGCACACGACTGTAACTGCAACTTGAATACCAAAAATTATTGAATATAAATTATTTTCACGTTCGCTTAATGGACGTAATAAAAACGCATTTTTATACGTGGTATATTATTTTTAGCATTTTTAGCAACGAATAAAATGTATAACTATATTATACAATCTTTATATGTTTCATTGTAGGCAATTTTTTGCCTACAGGGTCAGACGATGTGCAAAAGTAATTTTTTGGCGACTAAATTCAATATCAAACTACAAATTATACAATAAAAATGTACAAAAAAAAAATAAATAAATTTCTAATTAAAAATATTAGTAACAAACAAATGCATATACCTACATACATATGTAGAAATTAAGGTATAACATTTTTAAGTGAATAAAAAATTTTGCAATATTTAACAATTTTTTATTAATTCTAATTGCTTACGTAGAATTCTCTGAATTATAACCTATTGGAGAGCCTAATCAACCATGTCAGTGTCCGACACACATACATACGTGTACATACATGTGTACATGTGTCTATTTTCTTATACCATTTTTCTCGCATATTTACGCATTTTATCTGTTCTGCATATGCTAATTAAATCTACGTGACATTTAATAATCGCGGTTAAAAAAAATTTAACTAGAATTGCTAGTGTAAACTCCACGCTTGGCGCGTGATGGGGGGCGTGTTTAAAAATGTTCATCGGAAACGTGTGGCTTCCAAAAATAGCTTATGTTTATTAGCACAAGAAATTGACGTTGTCAACGTTTACAGTGTACCATCGCGAAAAAAAAAAACAAAATAAAAAATAAAAAAAATTAAATAAAATAAAGTTAAATAACTGTCCCTCAGCAAATAATTTGCGAAAATACGCTTATTGGTAAGTTCAATATTTGTGACGCTTTGCCATCAGTGAGCCATAAGATTGCAAATTAACAAATATTGTTTCTCAATTACTTTCTATTGACATAAATAATATTATGTTACCGAATTTTTGGATGTTAACTGTGCTAGAAATTGTGCAAAATTAAATAAATATTTCGTAAAATATGTAGGAAAAATATTACTTTGTAAATTTGTATTAATAATCAATTCGTTATAATCAAAAGAAGCAGTAAAACTGAATTATATAATATAACGTTTGAAGTCGATCTCTTTCATACACTCAAAAATATTCAATTTTTTCATTAACATAACGATGCTAAAATATTTTTCTGTTATCTACAGAGATTAGATGAGAGCTGCTAAATTTTCGATATATTTTTGAGATTATTTATTTATTTTTGCTAAAACATTATTTATTTCAAAAAAATTATTTTTATGAGAATACAAATACATACGAGTGCATACGTATGTATATAGGGTTATTCATTTCCTGGTTTTAAGAACCATTGTTAAAATCTACTACAAAAATTGTGATTCTAACGTGGCCACCTAATAGTCCAACTGCCAAAACTATTTATAAAATCTTAAAGGAATTTGAAGATACTGGATCGGTTACAGATATTGTAAGGCCTGTGCATCATCGTTCCACCTCAAATAACACTACTGTAAGTAAAAGTGTAGCTGAAGATCAAGAGCTGGGATTTTCTTAGGTCACATTATTGGTGTTATGCCAGTCCCTAAATAGACGAAATTATCTACGACTTCGAAATTAGAACTGTTAACAGTGACGTGGGAGCCATATCGCGAATGCGTTAAGCGTTTGCTTCATGGTAGGGGATATATTTACTTGCCCTCGTTCACTACCAGATCCACAGCATCAAATTGAAGAAATCACAAGATAAAGAGTCACCCTGTCTGAAACCTCGTTTGATACCTAACGGCTCGGAGATGACCTTCTTAATTGTGGTTGCGCTTCTGGTGTTGTCCAGTGTCAGTTTAGCCAGCCGTATAAGTTGTATATCCCCAAATTCAGACATAGCGGCGTAGAGGCAGCTCCTCACTGTGCTGTCGAAGGCAGCTTTCAAATCGATTAAAAGGTGATGTGTATACATTCCTTTCTACGGGTAAATGGTTGATATTTAAGGGCTAATCCCACAATAATTGGCGCTGATCGTGGGATCTCTTTTTTATAGGTTGGGCAGTGCACACTTATATTCTTCGGGCGAGCTTTCGTTCGACTATATTCTGCAAAGAAGCTATTGCATGCACCTTGTCAGCCTTTCACTGCCATGTTTGAATAGCTCTGTCGGTAGACCGTCAATTCCAGCCGTTGTTGTACTTTAAACGCGCAATACCTATAAACCTCGTCATAGTCGGGAATGTCTTTTCCGTCCGTTTTCACTGCCATTTAACAGACTGGAGATAAGTTCCCTCCATAAATTTAGCGTACTCTGGGTATCAGTCACTGGATCACCTCTCTGGATTCAACAAGAGTTTGCTCCGGTCTTGAAACTTTATGTAAGTCCGGGTATCTTTTCTTAGAATTTTCGAGCATTACCCGTGTTGGGCCATGGTTCAAGCTCTTCAAATCCATGTATTTTGGTCTCTTATTTCTTTCTTTTTTTCGGATGGGCTTTATCCTGCAGTTTTTGCTGTCGCGAGCGATTAAAGAGAAAGCGTCTATTGAATGCAGTACCCGCTGCCGGTAGCAGAGGAAGTAGGAGACCTCCTTTCTGCTGAAATCAATCAACCTGAGATCAATCTGGCTTCTAATGCTATTTCCAATTAGCGACAAACAGCGAAAAGAAAAAATAATTGGGGTAACTGCTTCTGTGACAATGCATTTGAGACTTTAAAGGGATTTGAATGATGAACGAATTGAATCTGCGGATGAAATACTAGTTATATATTAGTGACGTCGCTGTAAAAGGCATACCCCACCGTGCAACCCTAGCCGTCTTAAATTGTATTTGCATGGAAATCTACGAGACTATCTGGAGTGTAACTAGTATTGAAGGAAAATGCCAAGTTTCTCGAAGTAATTTTGGACAGCACCCTGCTGTAGAAGCTCAATATGAGAGAGAGTGAGAGCGAAAATCGCCAGAAGGATGTAACAAGCTCATGCAATGCTATTACGAACAGTGCGGTTTGTCTACGGATCTTACACACTTACACGGACGAATCACAAAAAAACTGAAGGTGTGATCATGAGAATAAACATATGTATTACGTCAAGTTGAGCAGAGAATCAATGGATAGAGTGGCTGCAATAAAGTAAATACATATCTATAGTGTTCAAGATCACAAGGGCATAATGCATCGAATTGTCACGGGGGACGAAAAATGGATTTATTTTGAGAACCCGAAGCGAAAAAAATGATGGCTTTCCCCTGGTGAAGCTGGCCCATCGACGGCAAGGCCAAATCGCTTTGGCCGTAAGACAATGCTCTGTGTTTGGTGGGTCCAGTGTGGTGTGGTGTACTACGAGTTGTTAAAACCTGGTGAAACGGTGAACACGGATCGCTATCGACAACAAATGATCAATTGGAATCATGCGTTGATCGAAAAACAGTCGAAATGGGCCCGAAGACATGGCAAAGTTATCTTGCAACATGACAACGCGCCGTCTCATACCGCTAAACTGGTGAAAGACACATTAAAAACACTTAATTGGGAAATATTATCGCACCCGCCGTACTCTCCAGACCTCGCCTCGTCCGACTATCACCTTTTCGCATCGATGGGACACTCCCTTGCAGAGCAGTGCTTCGCTAATTTTGAAAAAGTCGAAAATTGGTTCGTGGAATGGTTTGCCTCGAAAAAGAAAAAGTTTTTTTTTGGAATGGTATCCGCGGTAGCCGAGTGGTTAGCATTGCGTCCTGCCATTCGGAAGACTCGGGTTCATATCCCGGTGCCACCAACATCCAAAAGTTATGGAAAATTAATTTAAATAAAAAATTAAATTAAATTTTCTAATTGCGGTCGCCCCTCGGCAGGGAATGTCCATCCCTCCGAGTGTATTTCGGACATGTAATAAAGGCTCCTCGTAAAAAAACCGTCAGCCGTTCGGAGGCGGCTTAGTATAAACTGTAGGTCCCTCCATTTGTTGGAAAAACATCAAGACGCAAAACCACAAATTGGAGGAGGAGCTCGGCCGAAAATCGCTTCAGCGGTTACAAAGCGCCAATTATATATACATCCATAATTTGCCTGAGGGATGGGCGAAATGTGTAGTAACCAATGGTCAATACTTTGAATAAAAACATTTTGAGATTCCTCTGAAAATTAAGTGTTTTCTTTATCGAAAAAACCGGCAAATTTCAACTAACACACCTGGTAAATTTTTGAAAACTATTTATTAAAATAACTTAAAAAAATTAGTTTATAAAAAAGTCCTCTTCTAGTAAAATAATAGATGGTTACCGAAACTTATTTATACGAGGTTGGAATTAATTATTAAAATTAATAAAAAAGTTTTTTTTTTACTTACGACATGGCAAATTTATGAACGCCATATTTCTTTTTTGGTTTTGTTGATATTATGACGAGGTAGTTGTGTTGTTTGCCGGACGTAAAACTGCGTCGATAAATATATCCAAAGTGTCTTTAGTGTGACATATCAAAAGGGTTGAAAGAATACAGTAGTTTTAAAAAAATCTGAAAGATAAATAATAAAAAATATTTAACTATAGTTCATACTTTTTACATATATGTATATAATAATATATATAAAAATTTATCAAACATGATCTAAAAAGTATGAGCCAGCTCAAACCACTTCGAAGGTCAATATTCACCAGAAAAGTTGCCTGTTTGATGGATTTTCAAAAGGATCGATTATTTTGAGCTTTTGCCAGACAATAGCATAATTAATTCTGCAGTATATTATATTCAGCTGAACAAATTGAGTGATCCACTCAAACAGAAGAGGCTAGAATTGATCTATAGAAGAGGTGTAGTATTCCAACAGGATAAAACGAGACCACATACAAATGTGATGACTCGCCAAAAGCTTTTGCCCGAAAGATGGCGAGAGGTATTAGATTCAAATGTAGAACGGATAATTTAATAAAATGCATTAAACAAACAAAAAAGTTTTGATTATATTGCTTTAAAAAAATAAAATTGCTTAGTGCACGACCTAAAAGATTAATTTAAATGAAATTTTATTTTTATGTTAGTTTATTCTATTTTATTGAATTTTTAATTTTATTCTTATTTATTTTATTTTGTTTTATTTTACTTTGTTTTTATTTAATTTTTTATTTTATTTTTTTTTACTATATTATTTTATTTTATTTTTTTAAGCTATTAATTTATTTTATTTTACTTTATTTTATTTTTTTTTATTTTATTTTTTTTTTATTTTAGTCACTTCATTGATTTTTTTAATTTTATTCTTTTTCTTATTATTGTATATTATTTTATTTTATTTTATTTATTATTTTATTTAATATAGTATTTTATTTTATTTTGTTTTATTTCGTTTTAATTTATTTCAGTTTTTTATTTTTATTTTATTTTATTGATTTTTTAATTTTATTCTTATTTATTTTATTTTCTTTTATTTTATTTTATTTAATCTATTAATTTATATTATTTTATTTCATTTATTATTTTATTTTATTTTATTTTATTTTATTTAATATAGTATTTTATTTTAATTGATTTTATTTTATTTTATATTATTTTGCTTTATTTTTTATTTTATTTTATTTTATATCAGTTTTTATTTTTATTTTATTTAATATTTTATTTTTTATTTGATTTTATTTTTTTTAATTTTATTTTATGTCGTTTTATTTTATTTCAGTTTCTTATATTATTTGGTTTTATTTTAATTTGTTTTATTTTGATTTTATTTTATTTTATTTTTTTTTTATTTTATATTATTCGATTTTATTGGCTATTTTTTTTTCTTGTTTTTATTTAATTAAATATTATATATTTTCTTATTTTATTTTATTATATTTTGTTTTAGCAAATTTAAATTTTAATTTCAATTATATTTTACTTACATAACTTTGTTTAATACATTGTATTTTAAAAATTTAATTGTAAAGCAAATTAAAAATTAAAATAGCTAAGTTTATCGGTAAATATAAACATTTAAGTTTTTGATATAATTATATGTCAATAATTTCAGGATCGCTCCTTCATATATGGATATATATGTATGTAGCTCTTAGAATAGAGAATAACATTGAATCTATCAAATTGAGGCCTCTTTGAGAGTCTTACAGCTGTTCTAAAAAATTCTGAAATCTTTCTTTTACAATGCAATTAGAAAAAACACCAACCAAGCGATCAATGAAGGTCACAAATACATATATGTATATGTACATTTGAAGAAATATATCATAGTAATAAATGGTTGCTGATAAATCAGTATGGAAAAATGAAATCATAAAATTATATTACAACTGATAAAGGCGAAGAACGTGTGTGGTTATAAATAAGTTAACAAGTGATTAGGTAAATATTTGTATTTTGTCATAACCCACCCATATACGACACTACATATACCATATATGTATGCATGTGTTAATAAGGTCCTCATAAAATATAGATTTATAGATTTTAAATTGACATTTATCACACACGAAAAACGGAGAATTGCATATCATAATATTTATGTCGTCTTGGCATGAGTGTATACAAACACACATACACACACATATTTTATGCACTGTTATTATACTTAAAGAAAAGAGTTTACTGTAGCCCGTTATCAGGTGAAACCCGCAGAAGCGGCGTATTACAAGCACATGTACATACAATATTTCATATTTCATACTCAGACACTCAATCTGAATTAGCGGTTAAAAAAGTTACAACAACAATTAAAATTATTTGTCTGAGTGTCAGATTAACAGGTATTACAAGATGTCTCATCATTTTATCGTATGGAATTTTTTCTTGCGAAATTCACTGGAACTCCAAAGAAATTCGCATGCATAATACACATGCGTAGGCAGTTTTAACGGTGACATAAGGTACCTATTTGGTAATTGAAAGGTTCGATTTATGTAAGTGTGCCACTTTCTTTAATTGCACTTAGTACACGTGATGTGGAGCTTAAGGCAGACAAACACACGCAACGCTGACTTATTTTTTTAATTATTTTCAACGTTTTGTTTTTGCAAATTAATTAATAATAAATGTTAAGTTTAACTTTGTATACTTAAATAAAGTTAAAAAAAATATATATAATTGAAAAATACGTAATCAATATAATTTAAATATACGTAATTAGATCGTTTATAAATTTTATTTATTTTTAATAGATTTATTGCCATATCAACGCCGTCCATTATATTGCAGTTTGTGCTATCAATCTTTAGAATTTCCAACAATTTTATTTATGTGAAAGTAAATGTTGAGCAATGTTAAAAAACAATAATAAAAAAATGTAATCATAAAACAATAAAATCATAAAATAATAATTGTCATTAATCCTTTTATAATTGACAGGCTGCTGAAGTGTATTCAGTTGAAATTGAAAAAAGAATATAAAAACAAATTCTAACTGTATGGTAAACAATATTTATAATAGGAAAACTTCGCAACACTGATTACCGGTATCATTTAATAAGTATCATAACTCAGATTACAATCGTTAGCACATTTATCTGACATAAATAGTGGAATCATAGAAAGAACAAGCATATAGCGATATTTTCAAGAAGTGAAAGTTAAATGTTAATTAATTTATGTTTGTCTCTTGAGAGTTTTGTTTTTGCCGTGGCGACTTTATAAAATATATATTTCAAATCGCCAGTTAAAGATATTGATAAATAAAAATGTAGAAAATTCCAAACTGAAGCATACATTGAGGCGCTCATGATCATGAGGAGTGATAAATTATAAAGGCATAAATCTAATGTACTTCGAATATTAAAATTCGATATTCAGTAAAATTAATTATTGAAGTAGTGCTTAGTAAAGGATTATTGGGTATTGAAAATTGTTTCCTAACAAAAAAAAAAATGTTTTCAAAGTGCCTAAAGCGAAGCTAAAAATCAGCAAGGAGTTTAAAATGAGCATTATCATATGTATACTTATATTTTTTCGTGCTTAAATTAAGCCGAAATTGCGCAACAACTGAACAATATTTAAATTTAATTTTAGTTTAATTTCTAAAGTTTGTAGAATGCACCGTTGTCGACTCTCTAAGTAATATGCATTTGAATAGGCAGTCGAGTTGGAATTTTTCACTCCACAGACATTTAATGTATGTATGTATGTATATGCAAGTACAGAAAAATTAAAACAGTTCATTTAAATTAACAATATTGTTTTTATTTTCATTATTAATTACAGCAAAACAGAATTTGCATAAAAAAGTGTTTACTTGAAAACAATTTTAAAGTTCAAATAACTTCAGTAATTTGAAATCTTTGCAAACATGTGTTTCATCACAAAAAAAAAAGATTAATAAAAGAATAAAGTCTGTAAATTATTTGCGTGAGTACGCGATTTTGTTAATTAATAAATTTTAGCTGAAATATGTTAATTTAATTCACAGTTGTTTCAATATCTATGTATAATAAAAATCCTGTTTTTAAATATACTACAATATATACTCGTATGTATGTGCAAATATTTTAACAAAATTTTTTATATTTTAATTATAATATACTACATTTCAGTTTATTTACTTCTATTATATTTTATTTTACGTTATATTATTTTATTCCTTTTCTATTTTATTTTATTTTACTTCATTTTGGTTTAATTTATATTATTTTATTTTTTTTAGTTTATTTATTTAATTTAATTTTATTTTATTTTTCTTTAATTTTGTTTAATTTATATTACTTTATTTTATTTTATTTAAAATGATTTAATTTTAATTTATTTCACTTTGCTTTATTTTATTTTAATTTATTTTATTTTCTTTAATTTAAATTAATTTTTATTTTATTTACTTTTTATATTTTATTTTACTTTATTTTGTTTTAATTTATATTATCTTATTTTATTTCATTGTAGTGTATTTTAATTTATATCATTTTATTTCGTTTGATTTTATATTTTTAATTCAGTTTATTAATTTATTATTATTATTTTTTATTTTATTTTATTTTATTTCATTTTATATCGTTTGATTTATTTTACTTTTTTACCTTATTTTATTTTATTATATTTTTTTATTTTATTTAATTTTAATTTTTATTTTTCTGTTTTATGATGCTTTGTTTGAATTATTTTATTGTATTTTGTTTTATTGATTTCTTCGTTTTATTTAATTTTATGTTATTTTGTTTTGATTTATTTTATATTGGTTTATGTCGGTTTGGTTTATTTTATTTTGATTTATTATATTTCGTTTGACTTTATTTTATGTATATTTATTTTATGTTACTTTATTTTTTAATTTATTTTATATATTTATTAGTTATTTTAATTTATTTCATTTTATTTCGTTTGATTTTGTTTTATTTTATTTTCTTATATTTTATTTTACCTCATTGTTTTACTTTATTTTATTTTATTATCTTTAATTTAATTTAACATTATTTATTGTTTTTACTTTATCTTATTCTATTTTTTTATTTTATTTAGTTTAATTTTTATTTTTATTTTTTTGTTTTATGATACTTTATTTTAATTATTTAATTATATTTTGCTTTGTTTATTTTTTTCTTTTATTTTGTTTTATGTTATGTTATGTTATTTTATTTTATTTTATTTTATTTTATTTTATTTTATTTTATTTTATTTTATTTTATTTTATTTTATTTTATTTTATTTTATTTTATGTTGTTTTATTTTATTTTATTTTATTTTATTTTATTTTATTTTATTTTATTTAATTTTACTTTTTTTCTTTATAGTTTCTTTTATTTTAATTAATTTTATTTTTTTTTTATTTTTTTTTATTTTATATTATTATTTTTATTTATTTTTACTCCATTTTAATATTAATTTTAATTTATTTTATTTCCTTCATCATAACTTAATGTATTTTATTTTCTTTTTCTTGTTATATTTATTCTATTTGTTTGAGTTTATTTTAATTTATATGTTTATTTCACAGAATGAAAATTTGATTTTTTAAACTTTGTTTATTTATAGGGCCATAGACCTTACGTAAGTCAAAGTCTGCACAAGTCACTTGAGGATTATTTATTAAAAATGTTTCAACTTTTGTTTGCGTTCAACGTTAAGAAGTGGCATAATTCAATGGCAAACGCTTTAAGGCATGCCTTTATAGATTTCAGTGTTGCCAATTGAGAAAAATAAGTGAAAACACATTATTACACAAATTGCAAAAATTGAAAACCTCAAAGGCACCTACTTATATTTATCTACTTTAATAAAGGTATTATAGATATTAAAGCGATTACAATCGAAAAGCTTTCGCAATTGAGACAGTATTATTCTTAAGTTACTTTCTCTACTATAACAAGTGCTATTGTTGTTTTAATTTCAATTATTGTTATTTTATTAATACCATTTTTTTATTGAATTAAAATAAAGTTTCAAAAGCGTTTTATAGTAATCCAACTAGCCAATTTCATCTTATACTATATTCACATACATATATATGTACTTAAAGCTTAGACAATTTAACTGTAAAGTGTATGCTTTAATATGTGTATACAATGTGCAAATGCTTAACATTTTTATTTGTTGCTAAGTTATTGTTGTATTAACAATTCACTTGCACTTATGCACTTCAACTGGCGCTGTTAAGTAAATTATAAATCTCACTTTTTAGAAGAGTATTCACGCATACTCGGGTGTTTAAATATTGTGTTTGCGTGACGGAAGCGTAAATCATCAATCGAATGTGCTTTACAACAACAACAACAACACTTAATATGTACTGTTTAACTGTGATTACTATTAATTTGGTTAATTTAAATGTTGTTATTGTTATTTCAAATCATATGGGTATGCTTAAGGCAATGCTTTGTTGTTTTTGTATTTTTATTTTTTTTATTTTTATTTTTGTAGTGCAACACGCACGTAATTGATTTGCCTTCAAGCTAATATACTTATCAGTCAGTCAAACAGTGAGTAGTAAGCACAAACAAAAAAAAACTGTAATTACAAAATTTAAAAAGTATTTAAATGAATTAATTTTTGTAATTACTGCTGCCCACACACATGCATATGTACATATGTATAAGTATGTTGGTAAGGGTTTACTATTTAAATACAGCAAACTAAATTTGCGCAGCTTAAAATTATCGTTAGCGTTGCCTTTTATATTTTGGTATTAGAGAGCAAAAAAAAATATTAATAATCGAAAATCGGTCTATTGGTTCTCAAGATATTCTCCATTAGATCTATACACTTGCATGGTTTGAACCAATTGTCAAAGCACTCTTGCCACTCTAATTGAGTTATCTTCAAAACATGTGTTCTGAACGCATCAACTGCCTCTTCAGGTGTTGAACATCAACGTTCACCTCTTAGTTTAGTTTTTACGTAAGGGTATAAACAAAGTCATCTGGTGCCGAGTCAGGACTACACGTTAGATGATGTGTGAGAGCTGGCATTGTCGTGGTGAAGAGTGATCCGTTTGGTTCTTAAAAGGAAACTGGCATATTAAGGACTCAAAATTTAATGTTTTGTATTGTTCTAGTTCATCCCAAATTATGGTTTATTTTGCACTCGGACTTACACTGAAATCCTTTTAAACTCCAGCTCACTTAATAACTGAAGCCAGCCAACCATTCACAACGCCGTACATAGGTACATCGATTGGCTGCTTGAACAACAAGGAGTGGTCGACGATTTTTCGAACAAAATGTTCCTCAGCGACGAGGCACATTTCTTACTTGGGGGATTTGTAAATAAGCAAAATTGTCACATTTGGGGATCTGCGAATCCACAAATAGTGGAAGAGAAGTCATTACACCTAAAAGTGTCTGGTGCGGTCTTTGGTTCGGAGGTGTTATTGCACCATACTTTTATGGAAACGACAACGGCGAGACTGTCACTGTCAATTCGGAGAGTTATGGTCATATGATAATTGACTTTTTTGACCTACAATTGAAGAACTCGATTTGGACAATATGTGATTTCAACATAATGGTGCCACATGCCACACAACACACTAGTAAATTTTGCGAGAGAACTTTCTAGGCCGCGTAATCTCTCATCTGAGCGATGTTAATTGGCCACCGAGACACCGTTGGACTTTGCTTTGTGAGACTACGCGAAAGATCGTGCTTATACGCTTAAACTTTTAACTCTTTTAACCAATATTTTTCAAGTTATGGTCTGAGTTATCGCCAAATAAGTGCCAAAAAGTGTTCGAAAATTACCTCAAAAGCATCGAAGTTTGCAAAAATAAAGAAATTATATTTTTAATTTCATATAATTAAAATTAATTTCACTACAAAAATACCATTTTTTTAATTAAATTATCACCTTACAATAAAATTAGCTTTTTTGTCCTCTTTCGAGCTTCCCAAAACGCTGATTATATACATATATATATACATATATTGTCTCTGCACCGCAAACAAACACTTAAATATTAATAAGCGAAGTGTGTGCGGATTTGGTGACAAACTAAACAGAAGCAAAAAGAAATAAAAAAATTAAAAATGCGTGCAATATTTATGTATGTACATATGTTTTTCTTTTTTTTTTATCGAAAAGCGGAAAGCTCAAATAATTATGCAATACCAAAAACAGTTCATACGAAATTTGCATTTTCTATTTTCGAACCGGCACATCTTATTTCGAGACTACATACATACATACATACGTTTACATAGATACATTTCATATATGCGTTTAGATGTATATACATATGTACTGAAAATCAAATCCAAGTCTTCAAATGTTAAATAAGCACAACAAAATAAGAAGAAGCAACAATGGCAAAATCAACAAAAATGGTAAATTGTAAAAGAGTAGGAATTAAAAAAAAAACAAAGAAACCATACACACACGCATAAAAAAAACACACGTTAATAATTTATAAGACACCGCACGTATTGGCCGCAACGCACGTGATGTACATTATTTATTGACAACCGGTGTAGGCTAATCAACTAAGCAAGTGGACTAAACGCCAGCGACTAAGCAATCTTCAAGTGGCGCTTGGCTTGATCTAAATATTTGCGAAATGCATACATGCATACATACACATATGTACATACATACATAATTCAGTAGCAACATTAATTTATACCCAACATAATGACTTTTAAGGCAGAGTAGTAAAAAACAAAAAGTTTGAAATTAATTAATTATTTAGCTCATAATATTTAGAGCAGATCAGAGATTTATGATTTCGATGCAGAATTATTTTTCTAACCATACGAAAAACTGCCTTTAGTAGGTAAAAGAACTTTCTTCTGAAGATATTTCCACCGAGCAGCAGAGAACGAGTTAAGAGCGTAGCTATTTCATTGAGATCTCTCAGTCAAGGGCCGCTTAACCTAACGCTGCTTATCAAATATTTATGAATTCTCTTGTTTTATAGAAGATTGGAGCAGGGAAAGCCAAAGATGAACATAATTATAAATCAAAGTTGTCTCAGAATGGATAGATAATTTTTTCTTAATAGTAGCTAAGAGTCGGTATGTTTGAAGTACAGAGCCAATGTCGAGGAGGTTAAGTCGTCTACATTTCTTGGAAGTTCAAGGCAATGAAGAACAGTATAACTTATGTTTGAATCTAAAACGATTTTCGGTCGAGCTTCTCCTCTAATTTATGGTTTTGTGATGTTATTTCCAATAAATGAATGGACCTACAGTTTATTCTAAGGCGCAGCCGAATGGTTGATGAATTTTTTTGTTAAAAAATTTTTGTTTCAAGTCAGGAATTCACTTGAAGAGGCTGTAATTCCCTGCCGAGAGGCGATCGCTATTTGAAAAGTTACTTTTTAAAGTAAATTCCTGGGTTCGAACCAATGGATATTCAGAATAAAGCATACACTTTCATCTACTCAGTTATGTAAAGGTAGTGTCTGACAATACCATTCGTAGTTTGGTACTGATTTCTGTTGGGTACGGGACTGTGATATATCGACAAAACGCTTAAGTTTTCAATGCTCAGAACACATAAGAGTTTTATCGTCACCGTGGCTCAGCATCTTGGCATCAGTGTAACTACTTTGCAGGCGCGTTTTGAAGTATGATTGAGTTTTTTGTCATTTTATACAAAGACCACCTATAGTTCAGTACACGTCGCTTGGAATGCGATCTCACAATCGATAGAATGACTGACATTGAACTTGATTTTTTGGTAGAAGATACATATGATCAACGGGGCACATTTCACACTATCTGGCGACTTTTATAAGCGAAATCGCCTCAACTTGGGGAATAGAATATCCATTCGATATTCATTAAACAACATTGCTTGACCAAAAAGTTACTGTTGGGGTCGGTGTTTACACCGTTTTTTTTTTTTTTTAAGAAAAAAGGAAGCAGTCGCTTCGCAATCAATATTGGTGGATATTGGCACATTATATCTGCCGGAAAATTAATTAAATTATTCCGTTTACGCAACGAAAATTACCAGAATGTCTGATGTCAAAAAGAGCTCACTTTAAAACTGGCGATCCAGAGCTTCAGACTTGAAGTCAGTTGGGAGAACTTTTGTAGGGTTTTTTGTTTGAAAATCAGAGTACACCATAAATCATCGGATCACTTAAAGACTGGTATATGGTCCGAAATGCTCGGAAAAGTAATAGAAAACTCAGCAAAAAGAAGCTCTATTTTAGTTGCGACTCCTTTAGATTTTTAGAATTGTCCATTACATTTTTTTGTTTTGTTTCTAGGATATGGGGTAGTAAAAACTGACCGATTTCTTACCTGAGGCAGAAATAATTTCATTTGAAAACTGCTCGATCATTCAGCTATTCTTTAGAGCTACAACCAAAGATAGATCATAACTAAAAATCTTTATTGGTTTTAAGTTTTATGAAACTGTCTTAGACCATATCTTTTTTGGAAATAGTGAAAAAATTACAACAGTTTTGGACGGTAGAAATTATAGCTGGTTATGTTCTGGCTTAATAGATTGCAACATCTTGATTTGGTTTTAGTTCTGGTCACTTTTTTTAATTTAAATTTTAAAATTTAGTCAATTTTATTTTAAGTTTGTATTTTCAATCATAATACGAGTTAATTTATTTTTATTTTTTATATTTATTTAACAATACTGAAAGTAAAATTTTTTATATATATATTTTTTTATTTAACAATACTTTTTTTTAGTTTTCGACCAAAAAATAGCGATTAAGAGTTTGGTTTCGTTTTCCCAATTAACGAACTACATTTTACACTACAAATGGTTTTAATAAAAAAATAATCAAAACGAATTGAAAAAGACACTTTAATTGCATTTTCATAAATTTTCCCCAATAGATTTTATAGAAATTTATCATTTTTTTTTAAATTTACGTATAAAGTTAATCTTTCTGGCGAAAATATATCGAGTAAACTTTGAGAAAGCTAAAATATCATATACCTATATAATATATAACCTACATACAACATACACATATTTATTTGCGATTTTGTTACAAAGCCACACACGTACATATGTACATATGTAGGTGAATATATAACACATGTTTGGGAATTGTATTTGCAAATACTTCAACGCACCTAATACTCATTATATTATATTGGTACGAATATGTACATAGATACATACGTGTACATACAAATTTATTACACGTATTTTATGACTTTGTTTTTTTTTTTTTTTTTTGATTTTTTTGTAATTTTAATTTTGCTCAAATTATTCGCTAACTGTTTTCGGCCAACTTCATCTGCTTTATGTACGAGTGTATGTGGCAAAAGTTATTTCAATGTCAATGAACTGACGTGCGACGCACATAAAACAAATTTAAAAAAAATTAAAATTAAAAAAATAAAATAAAATTTGTCAATGAAATTCTACATTTACTATCAACGAGGTGTGTTAGTTGTTGTTTTATAATATTATTATGACTTGTTTTGCTAGTATTTTTAGTACGACTACTATTTAATTAACTTTGTGTTAACTTAAATAAGAAATGTAATGCGCTCTGAATGTAAATACTTAATAAAATTTTACACAAGAATGTGTACGCTCTTCTTCTGTTTGAAATGGGCTTTATAATATTTTTTTATTAGTTTTTTATTTCGTTAATAAACTAAATGATGGGATGATACGCAGATATATTTTATTAAAAATTTTAAATTTCACCATCATTTTCCACGATGTATTTCACTATACACGTACATACTCGTATACAGTGTAACCTCTACTTGCGGACACCTTCAATAAGCGGACACCTCTCATAACCGCACAAAAGTTAAGGAACCAAGTTTTTCATTGCGTTTTTAGAACAAATTCCCCTCTAACAGCCAGACACTCTAATAACCGGACGCGGATACTTTTTTTTTATCTATTTTTATATTTTCAACACCTCTCCGAAGCAGACACGGACCTCTCGTTAACGGACAATTACAATATATTATTGAACAAAAGTGTGAATAAATCAGCAAAAACCTCTCATAAGCGGACGCGAAACTCTAATACGCGTCAGAATGTGACATTCAAAATCATATGTGGGAAATATTCCGAGGTTAATCCCTTGCAGTTTGAGCAATTCAAACAACAGTTACCAAATATTTTATTAGACCTCAGTCCAAAATATGCGGATGAAACTGGTATTTTTTCCATACCTAACCCAATAAAACGCTTGTTATAAAGAAAAGCCTTTAGTGATCCAAAAAGCTGCACGGTAGAATGGAAATCACATCAGAAATCTTGGATGTCTCGTGATATTATGTGTGAGGGGCTACTAATGCTTGATAAAAAAATAGAAAATTTAATTTCTTTCTACTTGCTAATAGCATATATTGACAAGATTTGGAGACATCCCAATGGATAAACTTTCAAAAACTTATGATATTTTGGTTGCTGTTTATTTTATTAAATGTACATGAGACAACGTAACGACAGAAACAATTAAGAACTGTTTTTCAAAAGGTAGTTTTCAAACACCTCCTTGTGAAATGTCTGGTTTCGATGCAGGGGATGAAATTCCGATATCGTCGCAATCGGCTTTGATAAAGGTTAGAAATGAAGATGGGCTAGAACAGCATTCGGAAGATTTTTTTTTTATTGACGAATTTCTTAATATAGAAGACAATAATATTGACAAATGTCATCTTGAAAATTGTTTTATAAAACAAAAACAGGAGAAATTGAGGCAAATTACGGTAGATGAATATTTAAATAAACATGAATGAAATAAATTGATAGTTTAACGTAAAAAAGTAATAAAAAATTTATTTTATTAAAATCTTGTTCTTCAACCCCCACAAGCGGACAAAACTTGTGGAACCATAAGGGTCCGGTTGTGGGAGGTTTCACTGTACATACATACATATATACGGTTTTAAAGCTAGCTAAGCAGTAAGTTCTCGTAGATACCACCAATGGGTATTCTTATCTTTCAGAATTTTATGAAAATAAATCACAATATTTTTTACTTTAGTCATAAAATAATATATTTTACAACTGTAGGTATAAGCAGCTATCCCCCTCTAAAACCACAACGTATTTTTATTAGCATATATGTAGGTATGTATGTACATAGCTATGCTTATATAACTCTATTTAAACATACAAGTACTTCTATATATATTTATATACTCGTATGTACAAATGTATGTATGTATGTATGTAGATAAACAATTATGTACTACACGTATGTATGAAAAACATTTCATAACAAGGTAAATATTTATTGCATTAATAGCAGCACTCAACCATGTCAATAGCCCATATGCTTCTACTTTATTATTATTATTCTTTTATTTTTTTTTTATTTTTTTTTATTTTTTGCAAAATAAATTGTATTCTAGCGAATTAGTTATATTTACTTTTCCTTGTGATTTCAATGACTTAAATTATAATTCTAATTTGTACAAATAAAGTTGCTTGCAAATAACGCTTAGTAACAACTCATTCTCGTTTTATTAGGAGCAATATGTATATTTTTAGGCAAATTTTTGGATTTCAGAAAAAAATCATTACCAAACCAATGGGCTAGAATGGGCTAATTTGATACCAGAATATGCTGTAACTGGTTGGTGCACATACCTTCTGCTCAAATATAAACGATACTTTATCCATAACTCGACAAGGACAAGACATATGGCCATACTTTTTTTTGCTTAGGTTGGCAGGACTGTTATATGTTTACATGTCAAATTTGAGCGCGATCTGTCACATAGTTTTTTTTTTACGGCACTATAAACAAGTCAACCTCGAGTGTGTTTTTCGAATTTTACTATGGAAATTAACGTTGATCAAAGAGTTTGTTTGAAATTTTGTTATTCCAATGGAATAAGTGCGACGGACGCAATGAAAATGTTGCAGAAAGCATATGGGGAGTCTTGCCTATCACGTGCACGTATTTTTGATTAGTATAAGTCGTTCAAGGACGGCCGTACATCGCTGGAGAACTTGCCCCATGATCGTCGTCCAGCAACGTCAATAAACGAAGAAAACGTCGAAAAAGTAAAGAAAATTGTGTTGGAAAATCGTCGTGTGACTGAAAGATAGATAGCTAGTGAGCTCAACATATCAAATGGATCCGCTCATAGCATTATTCACGATGTTTTGGGCATGAGACGTGTGTCTGCTCGACTTGTTCCAAAATTGTTGAATTTTCTTCAAAAAGAGGAACGCAAAACTGTCGCCAAGGAAATGCTCACAATGAGTGATACGGACATCCAGCACATCAAACTGGTGACGAGACTTGGGTCTATGAATACGACGTTGAAACAGCCCAGCAATCATCTGAATGGCGCCTTCCAAACGAGCCGAAACCCAAACAACCACGTCAATGTCGATCGAAAATCAAAGTTATGTTCACTGTTTTCTTTGATAGCCAAGGTGTTGTGCACTCGGAATTTCTTCCAGAAGGTCAATCCGTTAATGCTGAATATTATTTATCCGTTTTGAAGCGTTTGCATGAGAATATTCGTCTCAAAAGGAAGGATTTGTGAGACAACAAGTCATGGTTTCTACATCATGATAATGCGCCAGCTCATACGTCTCGTCTGGTACGCGATTATTTGACCAAAAACAACGTAAATATTGTTCTGCAAGCACCGTATTCACCCGACAAGGCACCGTGTGACTTTTTTCTTTTCCCTAAACTCAAATTGCCGCTTCGTGGAAAGCATTTTCAGTCGATTGAAGTCATAAAAGAGAATTCGAAGAAGGAACTGAAAGCCATAACTAAAGCGGCCTACCAGAAGTGTTATGAAGATTGGAAAAAAAAGGTGGCATATGTGTATCGCCTCTAATGGTGACTATTTTGAAGGGGATATAATAAATATTGAAGAATAATTAACCGTTTTTGTTTTATTGAGCCAGTCTCGTTTATATTTGAGCAAATATTTGAGGTATTTATTGATTCTTTGGAAAAGTATTCGTGACAATAATTAAAATCTTGTACTGATCACTTCTCTATATATATATCCTACAAGTCTTAACTGAGCTCAGGTTTTCATAATTAATTTAAATTATAACTTTTTCAACACTTAACTGAGATCCGCTTTAATACTTAATATAAATTCTAAATTATACTTTTTCTCCAAAGAGACCGCAATTTATTACCGATTTTCCTAATTTTCGAAATAGCAACGTTAAGCTGAGGGAACACCTTGCCTTATTGCATCATTCGTAGCATTCTTCTAATGATATGACAACTACAGTTGGGGTAAATGTATAGTATTACATATATACGAGTGAATAAAGTGTATTGTTAGGCCATAAAATTTAATTTTAAGTTTGCAAAAAAAAAACAATAAATCCTAAACTCTTTTACACAAAGTTCTGTGTGTAGTTCTGTATGTCATAAAGAAATCAATTTTCATTAAAAAAAAAAAAAACTCATTTTGCAAAGATAAATTTTATTTCTAATTGTTGCAATTCTTTTTTAAGTTACAAATGCATTAGCAGCAATTTGTCGAGAATTTATGTACACATATGTATGTATGTATGTACATATAGTATACATTCACCTACTTGCTTAAATGCACATGCATATTTGTGGGTATTTACATTTATTAACAAATTTTTCCTCATTTATTTAACAGTTTATTGTAAGTACAAGTATGTGCATTAATTTAAAATGTCAAGGAAAATCGATTTGTTTTTTTTTTGTTTCTGGTTGTTTTTTTTTTTGGTTTTTGCTTAATTACAACAAATTAGCTGCAAAATTCCCTCGAAATGCGCACTTGAATATAAAGTTTAATGCGCTTTTTTGGAGAATCCGTAAGTGGAAAAAAAAACACACTCACATACATATATATACACATATAACCGGTTCAATTTCGATACTTATTGGTAATTTACGAATTTCCAAAAAAAAATTAAAATAATAGCTAATTCAGCAGAAGTAGAAAACAGGAAAGATAAAGATCTCTGCACATTTGATATGATTGCAATAAGCGGTTGTAGTACGTATGTATGTAAAGTAGTGTGTACGAGTATTATTGTACAAGTTCACTTGCGTACGCATGCCTATGCATTTTCCAAACGTAATGGCATAATTATTATTTTTTTTTAAGATGAAATATTATCAAATAATTCATTTTGATATGCCAGGCTGCTATGCCGTTGGCCCTTTGAAAGACCGGAAGCTGGTTCTATCTAATTTTAGAATATCCATCTTTCAAGCCTATATGTATGTATGTTCCAGTCTGGTTAAGCCTCCAACCTGCAGCTTTTTGGGTATCAAATGAGCAAAAACTAACTATATAGTCCTACTGAACGAATCGCCACATCTGTTCCACTATGCCCCTCCGTTGCTAGACAACCTTAATTAAATATTCTCCCTGAGGCCTGTAGGCCTAATGAATTGAACCTAATGGCCAATCCACATAAAAAATAACACCACAATCTGCACCAATCATGGAATAATCCTCCCTTATCGAGCGAACTGATTGAATCTTATCAGTGTGGCTTCAGATCTGCAAATTGACCATTGACCAGATATTCACCATGCGTTAAATCTTGAAAAGGAACGGGGAAAAAAGTCGACGCATACTGAATCGACACTAGAAGTTTTCTAGAGTAGATCTCGTAGAAGATTTATGATTCTTGTGAATCAGAGACAGCGAATACGCTGGCTATAATCGAATAAGACAATGAAGAAGAAGAAAAGGAAGAAGAAGGAGAAGAAGAAGAAGAAGAAAAAAAGAAGAAGAGGCAGAAATCCATCAACTAAATTAGTGAATGTATAGTGTATACTCAGGGCAGGTTCTCTAAGAGGATATTAATATACTGCCAAGAGAGTAAAAAGTTCTTAGGTTTCACAGGCTATATCCATAGAGTATTATCAAGGTAAATCTGCCGTAAATGTGCTGAAGTTGTAGGTCTTGGATTCATTTGTTATTTCTAATTGTCACTCGGCAATTGACTCGGCTATAATTGCGTACACCTAGAAGAAGAAGACCTTCCACTGCTATACCATCGGAAACTCCTTAACACACTAGAGTTATATAGGTTATGTCAGAGTGCTTCTCAAGGAAGCGCCTTGAAAATAATACATACATAAGTTCTAGTCTGGTAGAAGGAAACTAAAACCTTCTTATAGAATAGAGCAGGCAGTTCTATAGAAAGACCGCTAAAAAGAAACAGCAAACATTTAAATTGTTACTACGACTACAAGAGTCAGTTCGAACCTAAAATTTGCATCAAAGGTGTGGTTGAGCATTTGTTGGATCTTCTAATGCAATACTGTCGCTGGCAGAGAGCTCAAATATACGTACATAATATGTATATATTACATACACACGTATGTATGTATGTAGTATCAGGTACTGTCAGGTACTGTCATCCCTACAACTGGCTAGCGTGTAAGAAATTTGGGTCTGTGCAGATAACTTCCAGCAAAATTATGCAACTTAGATTGTGGAAGAGCCATTTTTTCTCAACTTGAAGATGCCTCTTCTTATCAGGGTCCACAACCTTGCGGTTCACCTTTTATAAATGTCTATAAACGAGCATTAAACAATAAAATTACACCTACTCATACATAAGATTATGCATGTTTGCTCCATTTTTGTCTCTCTACCCGTGCCTCTACCCGGGTTTGCGCAGCTCTCGTCGGCGTTAACTGCGCGCTATGCCAAGCTCTATTGACAAGTGACATTCGCGTTGTTATATTTACTTTGAGCTTAGTTTGGCTTAGCTTGTGCGCCTGCTTTGTTTTTCAGCCACTGTCCCCATTTACCGCTATTTTCGAATGAATTTCGCATTACTTTTTAAACGTGCATCGGTGACTATGTACAGTGAATATATATATAGTCTAAAGCTAGCAATAATTAACACGCAAGTGTTTGCTGAAATTCTGCTGATTTTCGTATTTAATTACTTAATTTGAATGGTACTGCCAATGAAAAATTCCATGACAACTACCGGCAATATCAATGGCAACAACACAGCACAACATATGCACAGCAACAAGAGGAGCAATCGTACGATATCTTTGAAAAGCAAAGCAACTATGATGCGTTAAACAACACAAAAAAAAAAAACAAGAAAAAATAAACACACAAAAAAAATCGTTAAAAATTATAAAAAATTTTTGATAAAATTTTTTATCTTGTTTTCAACCATTGTTTTACTTTAAAAGTGTCAAAAAACTAGTTGGTGATTTTTTTAAAAAATTTTTCCACTTTTATTCAAGTCAAAGCTGTCTCTAGTTAATTTATTTGTTTATTTCTTCCTTTCAATTTTGCAAATCTCTAGAAGACAATTCATAAATTATACTTGAACATAAAAATTCAATAGCAAGAGCAAGTGAAGCAACTTTGGCAGCCACATACAATACTTGCATATTCATTCATGCAGATGTACTCTGTAGGTATGTACTCGTACATATATATACACGTATGCATAGGTAAGTGTCGACATTAACACGGAAACTTTTAGCAACCTTTTTTGGCACACTTGTACACTTTTAATCATCGCCAGCGCACGTCATCAAACTCACTTCAAATAATTATTAACAGACATGTCTAAAAGCTAAAAAAAAAACCAAAAATAAGTTAATAAAAAAAAATACCTTTAGCTATTTTTAGCAAAACGAAAGATTTTGCAAAAAAAATTGGTGAACTCTTCTATAAATTGTATTAAATATGCCAGTACTGACTCCAAAATTTATAAAATAAATTATATAATTAAATTCCAGAAATAATTTTTTAAAATAAGTCTTTTTTTCCAAAATTTCAGTGGCCAATTCAATATATTTTAGAGAAGCTAGAACAGTTTTAGTGGCCGAGAGCCGAGCAGATTCTAATGTTTGGACAGAAATTTGAAGCAAGTTTTTTCGAGTTTTTTGCATTTTTGCAAGTTATAGAAAACGGTGCTGGTGATAGAAAACAGAAAATACATACTTACATACCTATGTCCGACCGAATTACATCAAAGTGATCTAGCTTTAGTATTAAATTATATTCTATTTAAACTAAAAAAGTATTTTTTAAACCTTTTTTTCCAACTTGAAGTGGATTTTTTTTTTCAAAGAAGTGATTTCCTTCAAACTTCGAAAAAATTTGGATTTTTCCAACTTCTTCGGTATTTTTTTTAGTTAATATATAGAAGAGAAACTCAAATTTCAAAAAAAAAATTGTTAAAAAAATTTTTTCGGGTTCTAAAGAAGACTATTGCCTCAAGGGTCTTTTGCATTCGACTGTTCTTTAACTTTCTGAAATCAGATGATAGCAAAAATACCCCAGGTTCTATGAGTATGAGGAATTGGGTATGGTTCTGTTAGAATCAAAGCAGCGATCACTTCTACAATTTGCTTAATTGCAGCTCAAATGAAATGCTTTCGATAACGAACCAAATCACCTAATCGATGACGATAAGGAAGACGACCTCAATGGCCAAGTGGTTAGGAATGTGTACTAACATTTGGGAAGTTCGGAGTCCTGGTTTGAAAAACCATGAATAATTAAATTTTCCAAATGCGATCGACCTTGATGAAAATCCATTAGCCGTTTGGGCACGACTTAGAATCAACCATAGATCCTCCATTTTTGTTAGAGAAACACCAAGACCCATACTAGAACTCGAATACAGAAACGATGATCTGGTACGATTATCAGCTCTTACGCAACTTATGGTATACAGAAAATATTTAGAATGTCTATGGAAAACATGTCTGATAACTCCAACCAGATTGTAGTCTGTCCATACATTAAGGGGAGGGATTCCATATTCTGCATCTTGGAATAAGTCTTCTTAAGGTGGCATATAAGATGTACAAGATTGAAACTCCGGTGTTTGAATACAACAGTCTGGCTTTTTTCAGACCAAGTAGTCTTCCTGCGACAATTCTTGACTGCCTCATTGATTTTAGAGTTACCTTCAACATAACTCGAAGGTTCTTCGACAAAATTAGGAGCGACTTCTCCGAGCTCTTCTACATTAGTGTCACTTTTTAATCTATTGATTTCTATTTTCTAAATAATGTGTGCTGCAGTCTTACACCACACTACAGATATAATTTTATCTATCTGAGAATGAGCTTAAGAACAATGACAACCCGGAATTTCAACGCATAATTACTCATGCCAGTAAATTTAACTTTTTTTCTGATTAGGTAAAATTCGTTGATAATGGTGTTTAAGGTTCGACTTCTGGTGGTATTGAAAGAAAACAAAATTTTACTAGTTGTTGGAGAAACATCAAATATATTATATCAGAACTCAGGCTTAAACGTACAATGCCACCGAAAACGGAAACCTTCTGCGGTTAGAGCCCATGCCAATAACCAAGGTAACATTAACTCTCTATTTCAAGCAGAAATTATGGTCATTACCGAAGGTAGTGGTAGACAGGTAAGCGGCAATTAAGGCAGTTAAGAGCGTCAATACAAAGTGCAAATGTGCAAAACACGATGAACATTAATTGGGTCGCCACCGGCAACTGCTTCAGAACCTTCAGCGCCTTTAAATATTGCTTAAAATAGTGGGCAGTTCCAACATCACGAAGGTAGCAACCTAAGCTGGGAAGAAACTTAAACAATTTATAAAATTGAAAAAATTTTAAACAAACGCTGAATTGTAATAAACGACGCAGCATCGTAAGCCTGCTCAATGGCTTAAGTGCGGCCGCTTGACGTCAGATGCTCAACCACCTGCCTCTTTCAACCATCCAACCAATCAAACCAAAACTGAGAAAACCAATTTGGAATTCTTTTACTATATATAACATTAACGTAAACTAGCTTAGAATAATATATTATATATAGCGAATTATATAACTTATTGCCAGTCTAAAGAAAATATAAATAGATTAAATTAAATACTCATAAATTCGAAAAATTTAAATCGAGTGAGGAGAACAAGTTAAATAATATGATTTGATAAAATTGGAACGAAATGAAATAAAATTTATTGATACAAGTTCTTCCAGAAACCAGCTGCTAACGAATGCACAAATATTTTATATATTTATTTTGAAGGTATGTATTTACCTATGTATATTTAAATTAGGTTATGATATAATTTATATTTTTAGAAATATTCAGAAATTTTACTTGAATTGAGAATGCAATCAAAAATTTTGATTATTCTTCAAATTTTATTATATGAAAGAAAAGCATTAATTCATAATTCATGAACAATGCAAAATTTTCCTTTAAAAACAATTGAATAAAAGAGTTTTGTAAAAAAATTTGTAGTAAACAATATGTTAAAAACGAATTTTATATTTGCAACAATAATTAGCAGTTACAGCTTAGCTATTTTAGGTGTATATTTAAGTTTCTTTATAAAAATTTCGATAAATTTTTATTTTTCATGACCTCATATGTATGTCATATATACATTTGTATACATAGGTATAAGTAGGTAAGTAGAGTTTTTATTAGCTCAGGTGAACACAATGCCAAATGCATTTACCCCATTAAAAGCGATATTTTTTATATGTATCTGCACCGAAAATATCATAAATATCAGTTAGAGTGATACCGGATTTCGTTATTAATATTCTAGTATTTAATTTTCATTTCTTATAATCAGGATGTAAGCCAGAAGTGGATATATTTGTAAAATTATAGCAATAATATTTCACTATACGATGGAATACTCGTGGATTTTTCTTTCCACAGCTCGAAGCAAACCAAATAACAATGTTGAGCTTAACTTAAAAAAGTTTGGAAATTTAGCAGCCTTACCGTTATTATTTTCCAAAGTCTGTATAGGAGATATTTTAAAACGAGCTTATGATTCAAAGCATGGTAGAGCACTTTTAAAAGGACTCAGAAAAATTATACCAAATAACAACCAAATAAATATTAGTTTCATTTCTGATTACGAGAATTGATACCTCCAAAAATTTAAGTTAGGTTAGGTTAGGTTGAAGAGGTAATCAATGTGTAAGCATCAATACCCTTAGGCCAGTGTAGATTCATTGTAATACCGAGGTGTTTACCCGAATACTGAGTTTCACAACTTAACCACTTTGACGTCTTTATAAATTTCATTAACTAATTTGTCTTGATGTCTGCTATCCCATAAAAATCATCGATGAAAGCAACTCCTAGATATCGCCAACAAGACTCCCACAATCTTAGAGATGTCCTCCCTTTTGAGAAAGTAGATGTCGCCTGACCTTATCCGGTCTCAAATTTGTCTAGAAACTCTGGAAGTAACAGTGTAGTTCAGTTCCAATGTAGTTTGTTGTGTCTATAATGGTTGAAACTTCCTGAAAAAGCGCTTGAAGGGCAGTTCTCTTGAGAAAACACCTCCTCTAACTCTTCCTTCAAGTTTTCAACCGCCCGCATAAATATCAATACTTCCGAATGGGTTAACGAAGATATTCTTCCCTTTTAGGGATATACGAGTACGTTATATAATTGTTGGTATGAAAGTTTTGGTAGCAAAAAAATGTACGTTTCTAAGATTGTCGAGTGTCCAAAACTCTGATTATTCCACTGTTCAAGATCTAGCTTAGTCAGATTGCAGCATCGTCTGATATCCGATTAAGTATAATGGTAAAATATCGAAAATCGCATTTCCGGCCTCATTCGGCGTGGTCTTGAGTGCAACACTTGAACTAGTTATCGCTGTTCTTTAAATTCTATTTAAAAGGTTAATGTTTGTCCTCCTGTTCAACGCAGGCCACCATACAGCCACCAAATACGATAGTGATGGTCTCACAACAGCTGTGAAGATCCAGTGTCGGATCTTAATGGTGGCTATAAAATGTAGAAGTCATTTGAACAAACTCTCGACAAACTACAACACTGCCATGGGCTAGGTACCCGAACACTGTGACATCCCAGATAATTGCATGGCAGACGAACTGGCGAGAGAAAGAACCCTTATGGTTGAATGAGATCACGTACTTACAACGTGACTAGACAGCTATGACCGAAATTGGAATTCACGAGAAAAGAATGGGCTACCACTCTAATGATTTTTGCCCAAGCTGTAGGGACGATGAAGAGAAACAATCTATTGAACACTAGCACTGTCACTGTCCAGCATTTACATCTGCGCGAGACTAATATCTCGACCATCACTTCTTCGACTGTCTCGCTGGGCTAACTTCAAATCGTTGCTTGCACACGAAATGGTTCAAACATTTGGGAAGGTGAAGGCAAGAGCCCCATAGCGATATCACCAGCAGCCGCATCGACTTAACGCAACTCTAACTCTTTGTGAATAGGACGACTTCAAATACATTTAAGTTTGGTGCAAAGTCCACAACGGGTAGATCAGTTAGATACTCTCCGAAGGTTCCTCTGCTTCAAGTCCCAACGATTCTGGCTCCTCTACCGGCAGCTCCTGTCAAAAGCTAGTTAATCGTAAAACACCTATGTTGAGACATACGTCTGCTCATATAAGTGGATAGCTGATAACGTCCCAGGCTCGGGGTTGCAGTTCTATATAGTAGTAAGATTTAACAGCTTCCGGTAAGATGTTGTAGAATGCTCTCCCTATTTAAAGGAGAGAGCCACAAGGAAGAGAGGTTTTTCAATGAATGAAGTTAGACTCTGCACTACTCTACTTTCAAGACATTTTGAAGAAATAAATGCATTAAGACTGTCAAAGCCTTAAATAGCGGATAATAGCTGCCACAATAACAACAGTAACAATTTTTTTAGTAGTAAAATATTGATAAAGGATTAAATTTTTAAATATAATTTTTAAATATAGTAAAAAGATTCTTGTTTTTATTAATAATCAATATTGAAGCCACTAAGCATGAAGTAAAATTATACAAATTCCTATAAATTAAATAATTTATAATAATATGATTAACAACAAATATCACTTTATACACCACCAATTTATTAAAGCTTTTATTAATGATCAAAATTTATAAAAAATTTTTATTTTATTTTTGTGCTTAAAAATAATTGTTTGGAAATTACTAAGCCATTTCAGCTTTGCAAAATTGCAGGTATTTATTGTGATAATTTTGCAAAAAAAATTTAAAGCAATAAATAGGTGCAAAATTGTTGGGTTAATTAAGTAAAATGTGCTTGTAATTATTGAAATTATTGAATTGTACTTTTTAGCATTAAAAAGTTGTTTATAGTAGTAGCAAACAAAAAAAAAAAAAATTAACTCATAAAAATTGTAATTAGAAAAAAATTATTTGTAATGTCAGTTAAATTATAAATAAACATTTCATTACATAGTAGGAAAGCGGAATTAAATAACTATTATTAAAATTATATTAATAACGAAAAGAAAGCAATATGGAAGAAAAAAATTAAATTTAATGATATGAAAATATTTTTCAATAAAATTCTATATAACAATAAAGAACACTTTGTCATTCCACAAAGCATTTCGTGCACTAAATAGCTTAAATGCATTTTTTCCACATTTTATTACATTATTTTTTATGTTTTTATTAGTTCAACAAAAGACACAATAGAACTAATGGACGTCATAAAATTACAGTTTTTGGAATTTTTATAATGAATACATTAAGCTTTCTTCAATCCGGTTGTATATTTTTTTTAAGCGAAAATTGTAAAATCTTTCATTTAAAAATTACAAAGTATTTAATTCTTTTTAGTTGTAAAATTTTACTATATGTATATCTGCTGATTTTTTTTTTTAGAAAAAAAGGCGTATGTTTAAAATTGTTTTGGGAAAATGAAAATATATTTTAGCATGATCCGGCATTATAAGTAAAGTACGCAGGTTCATGTATACTCATACGGTGGACTCAGCAGAATTACTCATACGCCATGTAGAGAATATTTATTTTATTAAAAAAAAAATCTATTTTGTACTCATGTTTTCGACTATAATTAAGTCACAAACCTTTCATTATGAGGTAATTTTTTTTTTAATTTCGAAAGACTGCCATTCCAAAGTTATCTTTGAAGTAGGAACTTATTAAATTCATTCCATTGGGGGTTTATTGATCAATGAATGTGTGACAACCTAAAAGTCAAAAGTAGGGTTAACTTTTTCTCACGACATCAAACTACTTTTTAAGAATTGTCAAAAAAATGTAAAAAAAAAATATTAAATAAAAAAAAAAATAAAATTCTTAAATATTACAATAAAAATTTAAAAAATTATATATACAAACTTTTGAAATAAAATATAAAAATTTAACAAAAATCGTTTATTCTTTTTTATATTTTTTAGTTTTTTCATTATTTTTTATTTTTTTTTTAATAATTTTGAGTTTCAATTTTCCATAAATAAATGAAGTTAATTAGAAGTTGAATATCAAAGGCAGTGAGTAATTGACCTAAAGTACCGCATTCGACACCACCTAGAACAGACGCTGAACAGTATGTCCACAGGCATTAAACGCCATTCACCGAGAGTCCTTCAACACCTTTCTGAACTCTCTTTCTGTGAACGGCGTTGTCGGAGTCATACCACCACCTATTGCAGACGGAGAGCTCGGTAGATCTGGATATTGTAGTAGATTAAATTCCTACTTAATGAGCCTCTTTGCATGCCCTCTAAAACCAACCCATCTAACTCCGCTTTCCCTCTGGTATGAACACATCAAAGCAGCTCATTTCCTGAACCGTTAAATGACCTCGATGATTAATCTATTTATTATTATTATTATTTTATATTAAAATTATTGTAATTCTTATTATTATTAATTATTTTGGCGTCAGCGGTAGCAGGTCGGCCGAAAATCGCTTCAGGGATTATAAAGCGCCAATTACGTAGGTATATGTACATAAATATCATTATTATCATTCTTTTTATTATTAACTATTTTTAATATTGTTATAATTATTATTACTAATTTTATAAATATAACTATTTTTAATAATACTAATGTTGATTATTATTATTATTATTATTATTATTATTATTATTATTATTATTATTATTCACTATTTGTAATATTTTTATAATTATTATTATTTATTATTTTTATTACTATAACTATTTTTCATAATATTACTCTATCATTATTAACTTTATTTTTAATATTATTAATTATTTAATATTATTTATTATTTTTAATATTATTAATTATTATTGTTATTATTATTATTCTTAACTATTTGTAAAATTTTTATAATTATTATTATTATTTATTATTTTTATTACTATAACTATTTTTAATAATATTACCATTATTTTTTACTATAGTTATTTTTAATAATATTACTGTTATTATTATTAACTATTTTTTATTAATATTGTTATTATTATAACTATTTTTATCATTTTTATTATTATTACTATTTTTAATAATACTACTACTGTCATTATTAACTTTATTATTAATATTATTAATTATTATTATTATTATTATTATTATTATTATTATTATTAACTATTTGTATTATTTTTATAATTATTATTATTATTTATTATTTTTATTACTATAACTATTTTTAATAATATTACCATTATTTTTTACTATAGTTATTTTTAATAATATTACTGTTATTATTATTAACTATTTTTTATTAATATTGTTATTATTATAACTATTTTTATCATTTTTATTATTATTACTATTTTTAATAATACTACTACTGTCATTATTAACTTTATTATTAATATTATTAATTATTATTGTTGTTATTATTATTAATATTATTATTATTATTATTAACTATTTGTAATATTTTTATAATTATTATTATTATTTATTATTTTTATTACTATAACTATTTTTAATAATATTACCATTATTATTTGCTATAGCTATTTTTAATAATAATACTATTATTATTATTAACTATTTTTATTAATATTATTACTATTATAACTATTTTTATCATTTTCATTATTAATACTATTTTTAATAATACTACTACTCTCATAATTAACTTTATTATTAATATTATTACTTATTATTGTTGTTGTTATTATTATTATTATTATTATTAACTATTTATTTATTATTATTATTTATTATTTTTATTACTATAACTATTTTTAATAATATTACTACTATTATTATTAAATACTTTTATTTTCATTAATGTTATTTATAACTATTTTTTATTTTTATTTTATTATTATTATTATTTTTATTATTATTTTTTTCTAATTCAGTTATTATTATTAGAAAATATACCTAAACACATTCCAGCGACTCTTTTCGAATGCACTAAAAAAAATCCAATTTACTATTTTGTTTACCTTTGTCGAATAAATATACTCTTATTACAAAAGCGGCAAATGCGATAATAAATATTAAAAAGACATTAGTGTTCAAAACGTTTTGGTCTTTGTTTAAGCGCAGTATTTTCTGGTATTTTCCTAAACAAAATTTGGCGTTAAAAGAAAACAAAAGAGTCATCTTTTAAGTCAAACCAAACAACAGCGCACATCAACATGTTTGTATGTATGTAGATATGTACATATATGAATTATGATAAAGTTGAAGAGTGAAAGAAAGTTCGCCACAGTACTTTTGTGTGATGATTTAGTGACCTTAATATGTTTGACACGTTATAAATTTGTTAAAAAAAAAATTAATTTAAGAAATATAAAATTACAACAGCATTTGTATTAATAATCCTGTAAATATTAATTTAATTTTTTTTATACCACAAACACACACATGCACAAGCACAAATTCTATTTAAATTCAACCAAAAACAAAAATATTTCATATGTATATTTTTTCCAAAATTTTTTAGCCTTCAGTGTTGGCTTGCCGTTCAATTAAATGCTTCTTCACACACTTGCAAAATAGTATTTTCTAGCATTACAAGTGCATATTTTTTATTGAGTACAACATTGAACAATAAGAATTTATTCTGCAACTTTGCTTTACCTTCTGCACACTGCCAATTCGATTGACCGTTCAATTTTATAAATTTTTACACTGTTATTCGCACGTCTATTGCACTACTTCGCTGCTAGCTACTGCCCGTCGATGCCAAGTCGTACCGCACGCTATGAAATTTTCAAACGTACTGACGCTGCAATTGGGCAAACTTTTATATTTTACGGCTCAAATTTTACTAATTTATTTTTTCAATTTGCGCCAAAACGCCAGCGCCGCCGTTTGATTGACTGACTGCTAACGGACAGTCAAAGCGTTAAATTTTACGCTCTTCCATCAATAGTTAACACAACAGGTGTAGCGCACAAACACATACATATGCATATGCACCTAAGAGCAACGGAGATGTGAAACACTGAGTTGTCAACGCTTTTAACAACGAAAAGCGCACAAGTTGCGAATTTTGAAGCGTTCGTTTGTCGTACACTCTACGGTCAAAGCTTGCTGCGCCTCTTATTGCTTTTCGTTTAGTGTAGTTGTAGTTGTGTTAGCTGTGAGTTTGTGTATGTAAAAAGTCGAACCGATCGAGCGCATCGTTTGCGCATACTCAACGAAAGTTATAAGCCTTGAGAGTAAGCTTTAATGAAATTGCATACAAAAAGATGTATATGTATGTGTGGCTTATCACTTGCCCGTATTACTGTTAAAATCTACTCGAGAATAAATAATAAAAGCAGATAAGCGGTTAGGCATCTTACTAGATCAAAAGTATAATATAGGTACTCGTACATAAATATCAAGCAATAAATAGAAAGATGCGACATGCGGCGTTGGAGTGAAAGCAATCGGGATGCTCCCTTGAAAGGGCCGAAAAAGTCTGCATTAAAAGAGACACTGTCCTTGAGATGGCAGGTAAGTATGTACGTACATATATGTATGAAGAATATTTTTCCCTTTTTACAGATCATAGCTCTCTGATATGTAGAAGAAAATTAATTTAAATAAAAAATTAAGTTAAATTTTCTAATTGCGGTCGCCCTTCGGCAGAGAATGTCAGCCCCTCCGAGTGTATTTCAGACATGAAATAATGGCTCCTCGTAGAAAACCCTCCGCCGTCCTTTCCAATTCTGTTGGAGCTACTCAGCGTCAGTTTGTATAGCCATATAAGAGTTGGTGTATGTAGATTCTTTTTTCACGGGTCTTTCCAGGACTAGGCGCGTGGTGAATATATGGACAATGCTTCCGTTCATAGATGGTGGACTTCAGTCTTTCGCAAAATACGTTTTACCTGTGGATTGACCAGAGCACCTTCAGGCTCTAATCATCGGGCATGTTTTTGTCGGACCATTAAGCGGGCAATCGAAGATGGGTTTGGGCTCACCATCTCTGAGCGTTTCACTTTTACTGCAATTAAGCAGGCTGGAGAAGTATTCCCTCCATAAACTCAATATGATCTGAACCTCTGTCATAATATCCTCTTTCTCGTTCCTGCAGAAAGAAGCTTCGGTATTAAACCCTTCTGGATGGCACCTTATTTTTTCGTAGAATTTTCGAGCATTTCCCTTGTTGGGCATTTTTTCTAACTATTCAGACTGTCGCTTTCTTCAGCGTTTGCTCGCAACCACGACATGGTAACATCAACGGAAACTGCAAGATGACTGAACTTGAGATTCAAGGCTTAACCAACCATATTCTTCTTGATAAAGAACGCATTGGTATGCATTTTGCCAAGGGCAATCTGCTCCTCAAAGAATTTGCTTGTGAACAAATCGCGTTAAGGTAGAGAAAAACTTTGAAATGCCGCAAATATAGACAAACCTGGCTGAAATGGGACGGAAAGAGAAATGTTATCCTGAAAAGGAGAGAATAAATCCAAGGAATTAGGAGTTCAGACAGGCAAAGGAAACGATCACATATCTTTTATGCGATTACCTCACTTTAGGCGAAGGGTCTATCCAAGAAAGACGACGTCAATGTTATTGACCTAGTGGTTGAATGACAAGAAGTTATGACATTATGATTATGACAAAGACAAGAGTGCTGTTAATTGCGTCTACTAATTTCAAGTCAAGTTTTACGCTAAGTATCGGTAAATTCACCTAAGTGCTAACCGTAAAATAATGCAGATAATGATTTAAATATGTACATTTCGTTATTTCTCTAGAATCTCTCATCTCCATACTAATATTAATTTAAGACATTAACCATCCCGGCTCGTTGGCACATATTGACTTTATTGAATGATATCTCACAGCAAATTACCACACAGACAGTTAAATTAGACTTTTGCTTTCTTGTTTTAAATATATAATATTATGGCGAACTTTTCTAAACAACACAATGCACACCAGTTTTGGAACCAGTTTTTTTTTTCTTTTTTTGCCATACATATTAGCAAATTTTAATTCTTTGAAAACGTAATCAGAGTGACCGATATTTTGAATTCAAACGAAAAATTAAATTATTTGTGCTACTTGTTCACATTTTAGTCGCAACGTTTTATTTTTTTAAGCTACGCTTTTATAGTATGTGTGTACACATTTATCTGGAATTGAAAAGCACCTATGTACGTATGTATTTATATGGAGCTGTAAATTTACAGTGTAGTATATGCATGCATACATATAGGTAGAGTGTGATTCCCTGAAATTTTCTCTGTATGTATGTATTTCCAGTTTCATAGACTTAACATCAACAAAGTCTTGGCCATTTCAGGGGTAAATTCCCCTTTTATATGATTTCTCCACTCTGCACATAAAAATAACATGCTGTAAAACTCGTGACAAATATTGTTTGGCGTAAACAATTTTACCAAAAAATATAATTTTATGACCATTTACTGTTATACATTTGTATGTTTAACCCCCCGTTGCCATCTTTTAATTCACTGGTAAACACTCTGCTTTGTCTCAACGTAGATAATATTTCTTATCAGACTTCAAAATTTATAAAGAAATGTTTAATATTGCATCACATTCTTAGCATTTTTTATATCGAAAACTTTGGAATCAACTTTCTTCATACTTGGTTTATATATGTATATTCCGCTTCTGAATTAATCTTATTAATTAAACTCGTAAAGTTTTCTTACCAATGCCATTTTAATTTAGGAAAAGAGATATGAACCAAAAGGAAAAAAATTGTACACACACAAAGTGATAAGTTTTTAATATAATTTTTTAATAGTTTTTATGGAACGCCAATTTTAAATAATTTATGCTAACTAAATGAGTTATAGTAAATATAATAACTAAAATATTATTATTAGTAGTAGTTAATGAAATACAACAACGTAAAATATATATTTATTCACAATAAGCATTAATTTATCTTAACAGTTTTACTGTATTTGAAAAAAATTAGATGACCAAAAGCATTATATTAATTTACAAATTCAAAATTGCTCTATATATATTAAAAATATACCAAATATACAGAAAACACTTCTAAGTTTTAACATAAAGCATACGATGTGCCAACGATTTGCCAACCAATTTGCCATATTCTATTACTAAATCTCTATCATCGTCATCGCCAGTAATCTGAAAGGGAAAGTATGAGAAGTGTTATTAGTCTTGCGATGAAATCTATATTTTATTAAATTGACTTAATTTAAATGAAATTAAGTTTTAGAATAAATAAACTGATTAAATTGAATTTAATTAATTTCCGAATTTAGTGGCTTAAATTAGATTTTAATGAATATTAATTGTATTTGTAAAGAGAGTTAAACAAAAAAAAAAATATGTTTAATTATAAACGCAAAATAATTAAATATATAAAAGCTGCATTTACCTTTTTGTAAATTCTGCTCCTTATAGCGTCCAACATGTTGTCGATGGTGGGTATATTAAGTGACTGCATATGATTTTCAACAACATGGAAAAGGAGCAGAGTTTTCAAAATATTGCAATAATTTGTTATGTGTTCAATATTACATAAATTTCATTTTGAATATATGAATAATTATTTAATTGGCAAACATTAACCATTAAATTATTCTTTTTTTTAATTTAATATTATTTCCAATTGTAATTTAGAGATATTTTCAATTTTGTAAATATTAAAACAATAGTTAAAAAATAAAATATTACATACGTTACTTTTTCCATAATAAATGTTTAAAAATTACTTAATTTCGTTTTATTATGTATGTATTTAATAAATTCATTTAATTGGCAACAAATATCAAAATTAAATTTAGGAAAATTTTTTATTCAATCAGATTTAAAACCCAAGCTAATTCTGATTATATGGTAAAAAATTAGTTAAAAAATTTATGCAATTAAAATATAACGCGGTAAACCAAATAAATGCAATTTATCTCTACTAAGCTAAGTAAATTATGAAAAATCACAAGAATCTCACCTGAATATACCGATGATAAGTTAAGTAAGTATTGTCATATAACAGCACCACTTTATTTAAGTCAGCTGTCTGGAAATTTTCAACGTCTTGTGCTTCAGTATTTGAATTTAGACGTTGATATTTGCTTTCGTCGAGTTTTCGGCGAATCTCTGTAATGAAGGAATTATTTTTTAGCGAAGCACTTTTAGGTTTATAATTCAATTCAATTTATACCGTCCGTAAGCAAATGCCAAGTATAAGTCTCAGGACATAGCAAATAAGAGGGCTCCAAACGACCCTTATAACGCATTTTGGGGCAAGAATGTATATAGAAACCCATGTAGTAATATTTGAGAGCCGGCACTTTCTTAGCCAATTGTTGAACGAGATCAATTTCTCTGTAAAAAGATATATACATGATTTGCAAAACTAAATTTTGCATTTTTGATTTACCTCAGTGAACCATAGGTGCCCAAGGACAAGAAACTATAATCGGGGTCATAAAAGAAGTAAACTGAACTAACGCAATGCGGTAGTATATCAATTACGCCAACAGCAATTAGTTTATCGTCTAGCCAATATTGTTGATGAAACGAGCCATAACCATCTTGGGGTCCACTACGTGGTTTAGTATACTAAAAATGTACAAATATTGTAAATTCAAATATTATTGCTTTTTAAATACTAAGTTAAGTGAAATAGAGAAAATCTAAACAAACATTTGTATTTTTGAAAAATTTCAACCTTTAGTGGCGATTCTTGTAAAAATTCCAAATAATCAGTAATTTGTGTGGGCGGATCCTTGTGAACGACCGTTTGGTATTTTTGGTAAAGCGCGTAAGAGTTTTTTAGCGTATCCTTAAATTCTTGACCTTTTACGTGTACCAATTTTAACTGTAAATTATAGGTAAACGTTAACCAGCAAATTTACCTTAACAGGAGATTTGTAACAAAAACGCTCTAAGCTAGACGGCGTTAAACGATTAGGATCGTCATTGTGTACAAGCAATTGGTATTTCTTATATAAATTAAATGCTTCATCAGTTACGTGCTTTTTATTCGGCGGTATTAAAATCACCTGCAAATAGCAATAACACAATACGTAGCGATATAAGGAAAAATCGATATTTATGTATGAAGTTATTGTACAACATTTGCAAAAGTCTAAGATGTATTAAATAATATTCATCTATGTGATGTTTAAAAATTCTACCAAATTGCCACATCAATGAAAACCCATAAACCGTGAAACATTTTTACAGACATAAATAAACAATAATATTATAAAAATCGTTTATAAATACCTGTAATTTATGTTTATCGTTTGCGCTAGCATCAGCAAAATAATCAGCAAGTGTCTTTTCTTGACTAACTTTTTGCTTTTTTGACGCACTAGTTTCACAATTTGCTACTTCAATGCCTTTGGCTGCTAATTTCGCTTGTCTACGCTCCAAACGTATTGTTTTCGCTTTCTTGCGCTGTTGATTGCTAGCATCACAAGCTGAAAGAAAATGTTGTAAGTTAAGAAAAAGTTTAATAATTTAGAAGTAAGGTATTTTTACAGCTTTTGGTAGCACTTTCACATTCAGTTCCCGTTGCGATTGCAGGGTTGTCCACCTCGGTTGGCACTTGATCATTAAAGTGTTCGTGATTTCGTCGCGCTTCTTCATGTCTTTCTTGATTAGTGGCAGCAACCACATCAAAATCTATATTTGGGATAGGCAATTTTGGCTCACGTGGTTCATCATTAATTCCACCGACAGAAGCTGTCTGTTTGTCTGTACCGCTACCACCATCATCTCCATCAATATCAACGCGACTTTCGACGGCATCTTTGTTAACATCAACAACCGTTTCAGTCTCTTCATTCTTATCCTTTTTACCGTCGCGAAGAAACCGTGTCATACGTTTTAAAATTTTTTTATAAGATTTATTCAATTTAAATTCTAAGGCATCACATCTGCAACATACAAATATATATTAAACATTTGTTAATAATGTATTACACGAATTATATACTTACTTAATGGTGTAACACGGACAGCAAGTTTCATTATTGAATGGTTTATAGCAATATAGGCCTGAACGACGCCAGCCGCGATCAATTAACTCTTGGTAGTCCTGTGGAAACATTGTATAGGAGTGCATACCTAAAATTTAATAGTACATTAATACATATATACAAAAACTTTTGGATTGAAACAGTTTTTAAAGCGTATAATATCTATGTATGTTGTATTAACTGATAAACTTCTGTTATAACAAACGTGATAAGAGATGGCGTGATTGACGTTTTGCAGTTTAATAGAAATTTATATGAACAAGTTCCAGTTAATTTTGCTTTAAATGTATGTAAGCATATTCTATACAAACTTTGTGTAACACATAGCTTACAACACAATATGCAATATGATTCATCATATATGCAATAGCCTAAGGACAAACCTGTGCGATATTATTACAAAGCATATGAGCTTTAAATATTTTATTCAAAACAATGTGCTTGAAACTGTTACGCCGAAATTACAATATTTATTTTTCAATATATTGTTGATAAATCAATATACATATTAACAAGCACTTAAAACAGTAGAATATTTTGATACCACATACCATGGGATATGGAGCACTTTGTGCCTTTGCAATAACCACATCGGCTATTTTGTTTACTAAAATATTGATTTATTGTAAACTCCATTTTAAACTTTTTTTTCGAAAAACAATGTTAAACGACTTTTTTCACTGAAATTACGTGCAAATGCGGCAAGATATTACAGATAAAATAAAATTGCATACAACAAAAAAAGAACAAATCTATTGACAGCTGGCATAAATCTTGTGCTACCAGATGATTAAAATTAAACGTTGCCTAATAACATGTTCACACGCGTTTAAAGCTTATGAAGAAGCAAAGAACGTATATGAATAAGAAGCCAAAGAACGTAAATGAATACGTTCTTTGTCCAAGCAAATGAAATTTAGCAAAACGATTAACCAAATAACGTATGTACAAAGAACGTATATAAATTCTTTGGTCAAGGCTGAGCTCCTCCCCCAATTTGTGGTTTTGCGTCCTGATGTTTTTCGAACAAATGGAGGAACCTACAGTTTATACTAAGCCGCACCCGAATGGCTGATGGTTCTTTTATATGTCAGAAATACGCTCGGAGGGGTTGAGATTCCCTGCCGAGGGCGATAGTAATGCTGAAATTTAACTTAATTTTTTAATTAAATAAAATTTTCTGTAATTTTTTGGATGTTGGTCGGACCAGGACTCGAACACTGGCTTTTCGAATGGCAGTACGCAATACTAACAACTCGGCTATCGCAGCGGCCAAAGCTAAAAGTGGAAATGAAAAGCCGTTAATTTTTAAATTAACTGAACACTCAAGTTATTTTTCACATTGAACACCCTGTTAATGTTGAAGTTCACCATGAAACAGCTGTTTTATACATACCACATATTCTCATTTATATGACCGAACAAATGTTTAGAACTTTCTCTCACTTCTTATTGGATTTTCAAGGAAGTCGGATGTTTTATGAGTCGGAAGTCGATATTCGTAAAATAGATAATTGAAAAGTGGCGCGGTACGGTTGTCGAGTGATTACACATACATATATATATATGTATATATGTACCAACATACGTAATAAAAGGTTCGGTTTATTATGTTAACTGATTGTTAATAATACAATAAATTAATTGATTTGTGCCAAATCTTTCAGTTAACTGTGTTCAATGTCGGTCGGTCATTGAATTAAATAGTTTTATATTCTACATATAATAGTATAGAAATTGAAGTGCGCAAGTTTTGTTTACAAAATACCTACGTATATATAGTATGTTTTCATATGTACATATAATATACTTATGTATGTATGTATCAGCGTGAAAAGTAATTCGCATAACAAGCAAAAAAAATTGTTTCTAAGTAATAATCAAATAGAAATAGTAGATTCCAATAAGAATTGTACAAGCACATGTCCTTTACGTCACAATTTGTTGTTTTTTTATTGCAAATTGTCAATTGCTTGTTTACGTATTGAGTGTCATATATATGCACATACATATGTGCATATACTCGTACGTCCATACATTTGTGTACATTTTATATATGCATATGTATGTGGGTATACAGATATATACAAAATTCTTCATACCAAATTTATTTTAAACTATATCGATTTATTTTGTAATTGCGGCCGCCCCTCGGCAGGGAATGCCAACCCCTCCGAGTGTATTTCTGACATGAAATAAAGCTCCTCATAAAAACCATCAGCTGTTCGGAGGCAGCTTAGTATAAATTGTAGGTCCTTCCATTTGTTCGAAAAACATCAAGACGCAAAACCACAAATTGGAGGAGGAGCTCAGCTGAAAACCGCTTCAGCGGTTGCAAAGCGCTCAATATGTATATATATATATATAGATTTATTTATTATTTATGGTTTTTAATTGAAGAAAAGACCCAAAAGTACTAAAAAAACAAGGGTAAAATTGGAACGTTTTTAATTCAAAACAAATTCAGTAACCATCTTTAATGAGTGAAATAGCACAAATTTTTTAAGCATTTTATGAATAAGTTTAAAAATGGTTACTTTTTTAACGTAGTGATTTGAGAATAAAAGCGCAATAAATAATAGAGATAAACAGTTTGATTCGTGTAGCGAAAACTCGAAGACGCAATTTTAAATTTGAAAAAATTCGAAATGAAAAATTAAAGTGAAATAACAACAACCGTAATATTAAAAAAAAATATCAAAAAAGTGAAATAAACTACTTGTTCAAATGAATTCACTAGAAAAAACATTCTTTAAAGGAGTACATAGAAATATATCATATTTAAGGAAAAATTCTGTGCAGTTCGAATATTTTTATCAGATTCTGTATAAACAAGTGCACATTTGAATAATGATGCAATTTTTTGTTTCCTCTTTTACACTATTATACGAGTAAAGTTCATGTATAAGATATATTGCTTTTGAACGGATAATAAAATGAAATTCATTACGTTGTATTAAGTAAATAGATTAACGATTGATTTTTGATTATATCAATATAAATACCTATAAAAGCAAAGCTGCAATAAATGTCAGTATTTAAGACCGGGAGTCTCAATTATCAAGAATACCGGCACGAAATCGCAGAAAAATCAAACCAATAAAAAGAAAAGTAGGAAATTAATAAATACTCAATTAGTTACATATGTATGTGTGTAGATAAAACAATGGGATTAGCTCAAAATAATAAATTAATGAACGTGTATTTTCATAGAGCTTTACAAAATAAGACAAAATAATTAAATACAATTTTGGATATCTCTCTTAGTTTTTGAATTATCGAATGAGAAACAATTGAAACACTTTTTTATAAAATTAAGCATTTAAATTTCAATTTTTTTTATGGTTGTTGGACCGTTGAGGACCGACAAAGGCGAATAAGGCGCGCTTATAGCCTGCCTATTTCTAAAGAAATTTTTCCTAAAAACTAGAGTTAGCGGAAAAAATCACCTTGTATTTGTATTTAGTATTTTTTAAATCGCTTTTGAAATATTTTATAATAAAAATGTCACTTTTCTCGAAGACAATGCAAAATTCATTGCAATAAATATTCAAAGCAAAGCTCTTTACGATCCTCTCAGTTTTAGTGTCCAAAGTAATTAATTTCTAGTGCCACAGACCTACCGTAGACTTTTTCTCATTTACCGCCATAACTTGACGAATGTTGATTTTCAAATTTATCCGCATAAACACGTTCTTTCGCGTTTGCCCCCCAAAAAAAACTTCAACGGTATCAAATCGCACGATCTTGGTGGCCAATTGACACGCCAAGACGAGAGATTACGCGGATGGGAAATTTCTCTCACAATAAAGCCCATCTTCGCTCATGTTGTGTGGCATGTGGCACCATCTTGTTGAAACCACATATTGTCCAAGTCGTGTTCTTCAATTGCAGACCGAAAAAAAATCGATTATCATATGGCCACAATGCTCCGGGTTGATAGTGACAGTTTCGCCATTATCGTTTTCAAAGAATTCTCGTAGCACTGAATGCGAAAATTTAATTTTTTTACGTATACCCCCGAGTGAAAAATGTGCCTCGTTGCCTGACTTTTAACTAAAACAAAACATGTTTAGTTTGACATTTAAGTCCGCCAGATGTAAAATACAGTGCTGTAGTTTTGAAACCACGAGTTGTATAACCCTATGAGGTTTATAAAGGAAAATGGTGATAATCAAAAAGCTCTTTAAAAAAAATGCTGACAGCAGAGCTTGTAAATTTTGCAAGAATTATTAAGTGCTTAAGAAAGCATTAATAACGTTTGTGCCCGGAATTATATGAATAAAAATATTTTTAAATAATTACCTACTTTACCACGTGTTTCTTATTGCTCGCGTTTTTTTTAGCAATATTCACAAAATTATTATTTTTTTTATTTATTTCTACCTAGATATATGCCACCAACAAATACTTAATACATACGTAACACATCATTAACGCTTAGTTACGTGTAATTTTAAAACTTGCATTCACCCATCAGACACAATGGAGCCCACCTTTGACGGCTGGGATTTTGCGGTATTGATTACCATATTGGTAATCTCGGCTATGATTGGACTTTACTATCGCTATACTGGAGGCAAACAGAAGACAATCAAAGAATACCTAATGGCCGATCAGAGTATGACTACATTTCCGGTCGCTGTTAGTTTGATGGCTAGTTTCATGTCGTCCATCTCGCTGTTGGGTGTTTCCAGCGAGAGTTACCAGTTTGGCACTATGTTTTGCGTAATCAATCTCTCTTACATTATTAGCACACCGATTGCGGCATATTTATTTTTACCGGTATTCTATCGTATGCGTACCATGAGTGTTTATGAATACTTAGAACGACGGTTTGGCCATTCAACACGTCTCGCCGCATCAATTTCTTACTCCGTACAAATGATCCTCTATATGGGTATTGTACTTTATGCGCCAGCATTGGCACTCGAAGCGGTAACAGGCGTTAGTAAAACCACTGCCATACTGGTTATTGGCATAATATGTACCTTCTACTCGACAATTGGTGGTCTGAAAGCTGTCTTAATAACTGATGTATTTCAATCACTTTTGATGTTTTGCGGAATTTACTCGGTAATTGTGGTGGCTGCAATTAAAGCCGGTGGTTTATCACCAATTTGGCAAGTTGCTATGGAAAGAAATCGTTTGGAATTCGCTGACTTCTCTTTGGATCCCACGGTACGTCACACTTGGTGGAGCCTCTTAATTGGTGGGATGGTGACATACCTGTCATTGTACGGTGTTAATCAAGTGCAGGTACAACGGCTTTTGAGTGTGCGAAATTTGGAAAGTGCCCAAGCGTCTCTGTGGTGGGTTTTACCGATTTTGTGTATACTTAGCTTCAGCACCTTATTTAGCGGTCTGGCGATATTATACTACTACAGAAACTGTGATCCCCTACTGGAGGGTAGACTAAAATCGAGAGATCAGCTCATGCCTTTGTTTGCAGTGGATACTATGGGTAAGTGTTTTAATTTGATTTGAAATTATTTCAGGCCGCGCTCGTAAGTGCTCGAAGAAAACAGTTTTAGACACAAGGCTCATCTCTTCCGGTAAGGAGTAAGCTTCTGAAAAACTTGCTAAGGCGTTCGTAAATCGGTGTGTGAACAATAATGCACTCTCTCCCCCTCACAAATCCAGGTGCATGTCCTAAAGTCATAGTGCTTAGTACGCTTACTGTGATATTCATTGGTGCTAATTTTTACGTGGCGAATAACTTAAAGTGGTTATATTTTAGCAGTGACCCAAGGCCCCATAAAACTTGAATACCGCATCTTTCACAACACTAACTTATTATTCCAAAGCACGAAACGTGGACGCAATAGCAAATATAAAGCGGCCGAGCTCCTCCTCGCATTTGTGGTGTGTGTCTTCTCGTTTTTCCCTACAAATGGAGGGACCTCCGAACGGCCGATGCATATTTATGACGAGCTTTGACAGAAATACACTCGAACGGCTCGACATTTCCTGCCGAGGGGCGACCACGACTAGAAAAATTGACAACTTAAATCTCTATTTAAAGTAAACTTCTATAATTTTTGATATTGAACGGAGGCCAGGACTCAAACTCTTTTGGATGGAATGCGTCACATTTAGGTCATTGCTTGGACTTTTGTTTCAACACCGGTATAGAAGGATAAGCCCACATTTCTCTTCCAGTTACAATCCAATCTATAATGCGTGCAAATCCTGTACACTTATTTCCACGTCCTACTTTTCCTGAGGGGCTGTGAATTCGCATTACACTGATTTTTGTCCGACGGACATATCTAAGCTGATTATCTTGGCGATCCATTTAGAGCGGATGTAGTTTTTCGAGCCCCTCATGTAGAAAAGCTAGTACAATAAAAATAAGATAAAACTTGGATGAGAGGCGCCCGCACTTTTGAGTTTGAAATTTCACCATACGAACAGAACTTTTGTAGCGCCCATGCACTAAACAACCACCGCTAACTCTTTATATCTCATTTTCCATTCGTACATCTCTACAGGTCAGTATCCCGGCTTATGTGGTCTTTTCGTATCGGGTATCTTCTCCGCCAGTCTTTCAACTGTTTCATCAGCCGTCAGCTCATTGTCAACTGTCACACTGGAGGACTACATTAAACCATTGTACAAGCATTTCACAAATAAACCCTTACTGGATGAGAACTCAACACTGCCAAGTAAAATTATGGCCTGCATTTACGGATTGGTCTGTATCGGTATGGCATTCACAGCCGATTCCATGGGCGGCGTACTACAAGCATCACTCACTATTTTCGGCATAGTTGGCGGCCCATTATTAGCGCTCTTCACCCTCGGCTTGTGTACAACACGTGCCAATCAACGTGGTGTACTTTTGGGTCTACTTTTCGGTTTGATCTTCTCATTTCAAATGGGTTTCGGTGGTCCAAAGCCAGCGGAAAAGACATTAGATTTCAAAGATGACGGCTGCAGCAATAAAAATAGCACTTTGGTTGCGGAAGCGTTAACGCAGACGCTAAACTATAATACAACAGTGTTATTGGAATCGGCAACGGGAATTGAGCAGACCGAAGTTGAATATAATTGGCTCTACAGATTGTCGTATTTGTGGCTCTCGGTAATTGCCTTTTTAATTACAACAATTACGGGTTATGCTTTGAGTTTGTTGTTGGAAAAGTTCAAAATGGCTGATAATAAGCAAATTTATTTGGATAACAAACAAATCGATGTGGACTTATTTATACCACCGCTAGCACGAAGATTGAGGGAGCAGAATGAGAGTAATGCAGAAGAGTTGACTAAGTTGGAGAGTATCTAAGCAGAAGATTTGAATTATTTAAGTAAAAATAAAATGTCAGGAATTTTAGAGGCAAGTATTTACATATATTCGTACATACGTGTAGTGATGAGAAGAAGAATCTAATAATTTACGCAAAGTTGACTTTGTTTGGCTTCGTGAGTATATTTCATAAACGTAAAATATTATTAACTCAGGCTTTAATTTATTTAATATTTCTTAAATTTAATAAAAAACAAAATACAGCTCCAATATGTTTTATATTTTAACATTTTCATATGTACATCATAAATATTTAGCTTAGACGTTTAGAGTTCTTTATTGCATTTATTGTTACTAAAGTAGTGTTCGTAGTGTATGTATGTATAACCCAAATTACACTTAAATTAAATAAAATTGTGTAGGGTTTCAGCTTAAAATAACTATTTTGTTTTATTTTTCTATAATTATTGTTTATTTTAAAACCAAAATGAAAACAATTTTTGCAAATAAATATTTCGAATTTTTTTTATATATCTATTTTTAATAAATTATGGCGTTAAATGGAGTTATTACTTAATTTTTGAAATTCTCTTATTTTTATATATGTACGTACAAAGTAATATACTTAAAAAAATATAGTTAAATAAAATACAATAACATATGAACAATTCAAATTTGATGTGTGCTCAGGTCTACTTAATAATAGTAAATATATAATTGTTTTTTATACAATATTTTATTTTAATAACACTAATAACACTATGAAAACTGTAGTGTATATTGTTCCTTGCAGAAATTAATGCTTAACTATGTTACTTAAAGTTTAATAAACACATTTTTTTTGGAAATTATAATTAAACGTTAAAAATCTATATGCAATATATTTAATTTTAATTTAAAATAGTTTTTAAGAGTTTTAAGAAAACTGCAATGTATTTATGAAATAAAATGATGAAAACACGTAATTTTGAATTATTGTTTTTTTTTTGCTTTCCAAAAAAACTACATGCTTTTGTATGACGTGCCGAGAGTCTTCCATTTTAAATGTAGTTTACAAAGAAATTATGCAGTTATATTAATGCTGATATGCTGGGCAGAAATGCAAGTCGTTGTTGTTGTTGACTAGCAAATAAAGTAATATAAAATAAATGAAATAATAATAATTTTTTAATTTTGAATAAAATAAATAAAAAATTAAAAATTAAAGAACTACACAGAAATATAAACAAAATAAAATACAATATATAAAATAAATTAAATTAATATCAACAAAAATTAAACAGAAATAAAATAACCGAAACTAAAATTAAATAAAAAATTTAAACAAAATCAGGCAAAAAAATGGAAACATAAATAAAAACCTAAATAAAATAACATGAAATAAAATAAAAAAGTAAAATAAGAATAAATTATATTAAATTAAAATAAAATATAATAAAATGAAAAAGAAAATAAAAAAAAAATAAAATATAATAAAATAAAGAAAAATAAAAGAAAAGAAAAAAAATATATTAGAACAAAATAAAATAAAAAAGTAAAATAAAATATATAAAATAAAGTAAAATGAAATAAAATAAATTAAACAAAATAAAATAAAATAGTAAAATAAAATACATAAAATAAAGTAAAATGAAATAAGATAAAACATAAAATAAAATGAATAAAAATTAAAACGAAAAATAAAAAATGAAAATAAAAATTAAATATAATAAAGAAAAATGAAATAAAATAAAATACATAAATAATATAATATAAAATAAAATAAAATAAAATAAAGTAAAATAAAATTAAAAAGAGAAATTAAAAAGATTAAAAAAAAAACAAAATAAAAAAATTAAATACATTATAACAAAATAAAATAAAAACATAAAATAAAGTAAAATGAAATAAGATAAAACATAAAAATAAAACATAAAAATATAAATAAATATTAAAATTAAAAATAAAATAAAATAAAGTAAAATAAAATAAAAAAGGGAAAATAAAAAGATTAAAAAAAAAGAAATACATTATGACAAAATAAAAAAATAAATACATTATAACAAAATAAAATAAAAACATAAAATAAAGTAAAATGAAATAAGATAAAACATAAAAATAAAAAATAAAATATATAAATAAAAATTAAAATGAAAGAGAAAATAAAATAAAAGAAAATAAGTTAAAAAAAATTTCTTATTTATAATTTAAGACCAAAATAAAAAACGAAAATAAAAATTAAATAAAGTAAAGAAAAGTAAAATAACATGGAACAAAATAAAATTAATTAAATGAAATAAAAAAATATATAAAAATAAAATAAAGTAAAACGAAATAAAATAAAATAAAAAGAAAATATAATATAATAAAACAATATTAAATGTAATAAACTAAAATATTATTAAATTAAATTCAATATAAAATAAAAAGAAAATTAAAATAAACTAGAATGAAATCAAATACAACAACATTAGCGAAAAAAATTAGAAAGACATAAGGTGCAGTAAACTAAAATCAAAATTAAAAAAGAAAAAAAATAAAAATAACAATAAAAATAATATCAAGTAAAAAAATGGAATAAAATGAACCAAAACCAAAGAGAATAAAATGAAAGAAAATATAAAAAAATAAAAATAACAATATTAAAATAAAATCAAATCATATAAAATAAAATACCATAAAATAAAACAAAATCACATAAAATAAAATTAAATAAAATAAAATAAAGTAAAATCTTTATAAAATGAAAAAAATATATTTATAAATGAAAAAAAAATTAAAAAATAAATAAAAAAGTTAAAAATAATTAAAATGAAAAAAAATATATATAAATTTATTAAAATAAAATAAAATTAAATCAAATAAAATATAATAATATAAAATAAAAAAATAATTTGTCCATATACATATGTATATTTGAGACATTTGTATAATATTTATTGCTTAAACTTAATTTGGAAAGTGTGACTTAGAAATGCCAGAATATCAGCATATGTACTGCTTAATATTAATAATTAATAATACAAATCATAACGAAAGTACACAAAATAGTTTACAAGTATATATGTACATATTTATTTTCAGATACAGTTATATTCACAAACTTAAATATAATATGTACCTTATAAACATAAACAAATAAAGCAAAAATATTTAATAAAAATCATTAAAGAAATGACGGTAGTAAAAATTTATATACACATACATATATAACTATATATAATATAATGACGTTAAAAAGTTACTAAAAGCCTGTACTTACTTACGAGTATATAGGTATGTATGAATAAAAATACAGCAAAATGCTCTATTTTTTAATAAAATATTTCTACAAACTGTGAAATAAATAATTAAAAATAATGTCTCAAACTCTTGTGACCTTGAATGCAAAAATAAATAATATATATACATACATGTAAATTATACTCGTACATAAAAAAAAACTTACTCGTCTGTGTAAATGTGCATGGAAATTTTAATGTTTATTGTGAGCACGTGGAAATCTGAATATACAAATATTTGAATTTTCAAGCACAGCAACAACTAAAAATATATACCTGTACATAACATATGTATGTATGTATGTATGTATTTTTTGTATTTATGCAACGTTTATGTATAATTCAAATCATAAAATTATAAAAAACAACAACAATAACAATATCTAGGGAATACGAATACATTCAAATATGTTGTAAATTTTATATGTTATTTAAATAAAAATAGAAAATTTAATAATAATCTGTTTATGTGTATACGTGTAAGAGGTGTTATTTTCAAACAAGAATGGTTTTTTTTTTGAGATAAATGTTCGGCTGTTTACGAATTCTATCTTTGAGGTTATTTAAATAACTTTGGCTCGTTGGCGTAGACCTTATCTTTCACGTGGCACCAAAGGAAGAAGTCGCACGATGTTAAATCACAAGATTGCCTTAAAAGAACGATGATTACGTTGCTTGTGTGACACCTATCGACATCTTGTTGAAATTAAACGTTGCCCAGATTAATAAAAAGACATTAATCATCTCTCGATAACGCAATCCATTCACCCTAACTGTTGCTCTAGCCGAATTTTCAAAAAAAAAAAAAGTAAGGCCTAATGACTCCACCTTACCATAAACCGCACCAAACAGTTACACGTTGAGGATGGAGTGGCTTTTCAATAATTAATCTTTGGGGTTTCCGACCCCCAGAAGCGACAGTTTTGCTTATTGACGTAGCCAGCGATGTGGAAATGGGTCTCAGCTGTCAAAATGATTTTTGTATGAAATTCTGAAACATTTTTATACATTGCAGAGACACGACGTTGTTGATGATCGGCCGGCTTGAGTTACTGTGTTAACTGAACTTTATAAGCCTTAAGAGCCAAGTATTTATGCAAAATACGGTGAAATGACGTTTGTGGAATGTCCAATTCCGAAGTGTGAGCAAACCTGGAGTCTCTTCAACACTTTAGGATACAGCAGCAACATTTTCACTTGTTTTGTTTTATTCTTCACTGCACTAACTTGACCCAACAGCTCCAGCCTTTTCCACCCATTTCGGTATTGCGGTCCGACAAGGTTTTTCACGACGACAGACAAATGTTTTAGTTTTTCGTACCGTCTCTCCCAGGTTTTCACCATTTTTTATAATATAATTTTAATAATATCAATGCGTTGTTGTTCAAAAGTGACAACTACAACCGGAATAGGAGGCTATTCAAAATAACACCTCCTATTGGATAGCCCTTTACAATATATAGTCCTACATATGGACATACAAGTACATAGAAAATTGCTAAATAAAAATGCAAGTAAACCAAAAATAATCAGTTTTAACCTAATTTTCCATATGCACAATGAGAGGTATTTTGATTAAATGATCGCTTTCGACGAATCGCCAAATATCTGCTGTCAAAATTCCGCATTTCCTTAGCTACGAAATATAAGCTGACCTTGAACGATTTTATTTAATTACATACATATATCTATACTAAAAACAATACAAATATAGAATATATATATGGTATATAATAATTATTTCACAACAGATACGCTTATTCATTAAATTAAACGATTTTTTTTTTAATTTTTTTTTTTTTGTGAATGATTAAGCGTTGAGCTTTTGATAAGAAATCAACTTTTGCGCCACTATTAGTTTGACAGCTCGCACGATTGTGGAAGATAAGAAATCATAATCATAAATTTATCCTTAAAAAAGTCAAATACGTACATACATATATGAAAATGTACCGTAAATTAAGGGTATATTTAACTTTTACCGTTAAAATGGCTCAGGGAGTCAACGGGAAGACGAAAGCCCGCAATCCAAAATATCTAGTACCAGCGAGAGCAGACTTTCCTACCACCAATTGTCCTCATCTTGTCGCTGACCACTGTATGGTAAAAATACTCGACGTGTAGAAAATAGGTAGAGTTGTCCCGCTACTCAAACTGAAGACAAGATTTCTCCTCTCCCCAGTGTCGAAGACACTTAAGGCCTTGCTACTCCCGATTTTCACACACCATTTGAGTGCAGCACATCAGCATATCAGCATAGCTTCCGTAAAGTGAACAGAACCATAACTGCAGTTAAAGCCATGAACACTCAGATAGTCAATCATTCAAGGCTACTATCGGACATTGAGCAATCCTCACTACCGCAGGGCTTGAAGAGGAGGATAATGGGTTACCTGAGTGTTCGTCAATCGTCAATCGGTACACTTTCAAACATCAAAACTTATAAAGATTAAACAAGGCGTTCCGCAGGGTGGTGTCCTCTTCCTACTTTTATTCAACTTTTATTTTTCGAAACTCCCTCCTCCACCGCAAGGATATTGACGTTTGGCTACGGTATTAATGGCTTATTTTCCAAAGTGAACTGCTATCTCGACGACCTTTCCCACTTATTCACTGCAAAACATGTGCAACAACCGTTGGACAGGACGGCGTACAGACAAGCACTGAACGCCTTTCACCAGAAGTCAGTCAACACCTTGAAAGACTCCCTTCCCGTGAATAGCGTTCCCGAAGCAAAACCGACACTTTTTGCAGACAACGAGCTCGAGCCGACTCAAGAGACCCGCGTAACTCTGGCAAAACTTGGGTCTGGATACTGTAGCAGATTAAATCTATCTATCCAGACTCGACCCGAGCATACCCAACATGCCTCCTTAAGCCGACATATCTAACTCCTCTCTCCCTCTGGTCCAATCCCGTCGAAACAACACGTTTCCTGGACAACCCATTAGATGACCTCGGCGACTTAGATTAATTAATTGAACCTGTCCCTAAGCGGGGCTAGTGAACCGCTACAACAACAATAACAAAATAAAGAGAATAATTGACCTAAAGGACTGAATTCAGCACCACCTATTATATAACAACCGGTGGACAGAACGGTTTACCATTCATCGAGAGCCCGTCAACACCATTCTGCAGTCTCTTTCTGTGAATGGCGTTCTCGGAGTCAAACCACCATCTATAGCAGATGAAGAGCTAGTGCTCCCTCGAGGGTCGCGCGTAATATATGTACTGGCATAACTTAGCTCTGGATATTGTAGTATATTAAACTCAAGCCATAGCTGTCAAAGCGACCAACTCCGAAAAATTTATTATAACATAATTGGCGCTTTGTAACCGCTGAAACGATTTTCGGCCGAGCTCCTCCTCCAATTTATGGTTTTGCGTCTTGATATTTTTTTCAACAAATTTAACAATAGTTTAAACTAAGCCACCTCCGAACGTCTGTTGGTTTTTTTTACGAAGAGCCTTTATTTCATGCCCGAAATACACTCGGAGGGGTTGACATTCCCTGCCGAGGGTCGACCGCAATTAGACAATTTAGCTTAATTTTTTATTTAAATTAATTTTCTATAACTTTTTGGATGTTAGTACGACACCTGAATTTGAATCCGAGCCTACCGAATGTCAGTACGCAATGCTAACCATTCAGCTATACCGCCCGCCAAGGCCTCATTGAAAACCACAAGCCTTAAAAAAAGACACCGCTTATAAGATACTCGTTGTAAATCCCAGTTAGGAGCGCTAATTAAATTGTTTATACCATACATATTTAGCGAAATAGGCTATACATAAATATCCTAAGGCACACGTGAACAGCAAGTGATTGATACCATGAACTTTGATTCCTACTTCCATTTCCAAAAATTTAAGTTCGTTACACTTTATATTCAACAAAATAGAGAAGACGAGAAGAGAATAGTGTGTTGCAAAGAAAATAGAATTTTAAATATTCAACAATTTTTCGGTTGTATGACCTGTTCATTGAGCTTTGCAATTAAGAAACAAACAAACATTAATATATTTGAGACATCGCAATTGCCTTAAAGTAATGAAGAATGATTGTTAGACAGTATCTCAGATAGCTCTATTAAATTGAAGCGCGTATACAAAAGAATAAACATGCATATATGTATGTACGAGTATGTACCATATGTACATAAATAAAATGAATAACAACAATTCCGAGCCGAGTTTCACTAAACTCAAACATAACAACGAATTGCCGGCAAATATCGTACGTCTGGAATTGTGTTGAGTTAAAAAAGGCGCCAATGGTCGGTTGGTTGGTCGGTTAGTTGGTTGGCTGGTTGGTTGGTCGGTCAGTCAACCAACAACAAACATTCATATCTACGAACTCGTACAAATGCTGGAATTTACCAGTTTAATGATAAATGCGCATATTTACCATATGTATGTAAGTATACATATTTACACGTTGGTATGGTATACTGAAAATCACGCCACCTAAACCCGGCATTCGCAAAAAAAAACAAAAAAAAAACAAAAAAAAAAATAAAAACGCTTCCCGCTTCTCTTTTAGCACATTTTCGTACGAATATTGAAGTTCGCGAAATTTCAGTATTTGCAAAATTATCTAAATCATTATTTTCCTACATATGCAGACACGTATGTATGTACACATACTTTTTTACCGGCTTATAATTAGTATTATTCATATATCGATATAAGATTTCGCAATGTGGGTCAAAAACGTTTATCATCAAAGTGTTATCTGCTCGCACTTGAAACTTTCTAAATCAAGTTCAAAGTCCATCGACGATTCTTTCGAAAAACAAACAAACACAGTGCATACATAACGTATGTATGCCTAAATGTAGGTATTGACGTATGCATGTCTTCTTCTTATACGTAAGAAAATTTTCAATAATGACGCAACTGTTTCTGATTAAGAGGTCCGTGGTGATAAACATTTTCTAAAAAGGGGCGCGGAGAACGGCAGAACCTTTAATGAATAACAAGTTGAGGTATACATATGGTATATGTGTATACGAGTATATATATTTGGCGCTTTGTAACCGCTGAAGCGATTTTCAGCCGAGCTCCAAGTAATATTAGTACAAATAAGGTCTGCATATTGCAGCGAACTCAACTCCAACTTAACCAGCCTCCAACTCGACGAGCTTAACGTATATCCTACATGCCATGAGCCCCCGAGAGTCTCGCGTAATATAGGCACATCTTAGATCTGGATATTGTAATAGATTAAACTTTTACTTATCCAGACTTGATCACGACATACCTAACGTATGTCCTGCTTGCAATTAGTCCCAGCACGACACTAACCACTTCTTGCATTCCCCCTAAAACCAACACATCTAATCGCTCCTTTCCCTCTGAACCGAGCTTGTCGAAACAGCTCCCTTCCTGGACCTCCAGCTATATGATCTTGATGACTTCGACTATCTAACCTGTTCCTAAGTGGGGTTGGAGTACCGCTGCAACAACAACAACAACAACAACAACAGCGAACACCCATCACAAAACAATGCCATCGAACTCTCGCTTAGCCCTTACTCATTCCTGAAAGAATTCACTGCTCCTCTCTTCCTAGCCAACAACGAATCCGTGGACTCAGTCTGAAGTCGCGGCTTGTAGATTTCTCGGGTGTTCAGTTTTCGAGTTGAGTTGCATATAATGGCAGCTTTCCTACAGGGTCGCTTGCACTTCTCCTAACCTGTGGGTGTTTTATGTACTCTGACATTCTTCACTTATAAAAAGAGTGAAGAGAGGTTTGGATCAGCTTCCAAAATAGTAGGCTTTCATCAAGTCTAAGAAAAAAATTATTTCTTTTAGATTTAAGTATAGGAATGATGGATCATTAAATAGAAATGTGGTGGCACGATCTTTCCTCACTTAGTCTGGCTACCTTGCTAAACAAGCAATCACAGTGTTCGGACCTTTCTGGCAACTGTAGTAGATCTGCTACAATTTTAACACTATGGCTTAAAAGTAATATTTAAGGAGAGTCCACAAACTACGTAGCTCGGGCAAGAGTAAATTATACATTGACTCAATATTGACTCTAGTTTACCATTATAAAGAACTTTATAGCAATTTCAACCTTAATCTACTGCAGTATAATGTTTAATTGGTCCGAGCACTGATCAAGCATCGTAAGTATTCATAAATGATTGACAGCGATGTAAATTTGACAATGTCAAACATATTTACATTACCTTTTGTTTATATTTAGTTTTTATAATAAAATTAATTTCCAGTGCTTATGTACGTTTTCTATATTTCTCTTCCATTACTACTCATTAACTATGATTATATACATATCTGAAGAAGCGCTCTTGACTTTACCCACTGTAAAGTATGCCAGTCATAAGAACCGACTTAAATCCAAAAGTTCCCGCGACAGTAGGGTCTTTATGCCGGAACGAGCCGGGTTTTTATATATTTTTGAAAGACCGTCAATTCTCCACTACTTACTCAAAGTCCAATTTGGGAATATTTTTGTAGTTATTAAAATATTACATTTCATGTATTTAGAAAAATTATTAGCCCAATAGATTGTAATGATCCAAAATATTTTAGGTAAAAATAAAAGTGTAACTGGGTGCCAAAAAAAAAAATTTGGTAACTGGTTTACTTAAACCTAGTTCTCAAGCTTTGTGATTTTTCAGTGGACATACGTATTAAAACCTAGAGTTAAAAACTTTGGCTTAGAAGATATTGAATACGTATTTATACTAGCCTGGAACTAACAATTAAAATTCACACTACGACGTGGGTTTATACCTAAACAAATCAGTTTTTACTTTGACAAAAACTTGAGATAACAGGACAAAATTAATTTATATAAACCATTCTCGTTAGCAATAACGTTTTTGTTTGCATTAAAACTTGATTCTCGCTATTTCACATGATGTCATATATGTATGGAATTTTGATACACCATTTTAAATAAGCTACATAGCAAACGAAACAACAAAAGCTGTCCATTATAACATACATATTTACCCCGAAATGTAGCATATTTACAAACATAAAACACAATGCAATTATTTAAATTATTCACTTTTAATAGTTTTCTAAATCTGAATGCACATATCAAAAATTATGTTTTCAGTTTCACTTAGTAGCACACTTATACTCAATATTGAATAACAATGCACAAGATGGAAATAAAAGTAAAATAAACGAAAGAAGATAGTTTACTTCTTCTTCGACACACCGACAGTGCGACCACGACGACCGGTGGTCTTGGTGTGCTGACCACGCACACGAAGACCCCAGTAGTGACGCAGACCACGGTGGGAACGAATCTTCTTCAAACGTTCCAAATCCTCACGCAATTTTGAATCCAAATTGGATGAAGTCAATTGGGTGTATTTACCATCAATGATGTCCTTTTGTCTGTTAAGGAACCAGTTTGGTACTTTGTATTGTAGAGGGTTTGAGATGATGGTGACAATCTTGTCAACCTGCAAACAACAAACAAAGAAAATTGCATTAATTTTGGTTTTAGACATACGCATTATTTATATTATATTACCTCCTCCTCAGTGCATTCACCAGCGCGTTTGGTTAGATCAACATCGGCCTTCTTCAACACAATGTTGGAGTAACGGCGACCCACACCTTTGATGGCGGTCATGGCAATACCAACTTTACGTTTGCCATCGATGTTCGTATTCATGATACGAAGAATGTGCTGGAACTTGTCTGGTATTACGAGAGACTGTATATTGGAAGAAAAGAAAACATTGAATTAGTAAATATTACGCCAAGTAATATTTTAAACTGTAAAACTGATACAATAGCACTATATGACAGACAAAACTCGTTAGGCACAAAAGAGATTAACAAAACGCTGCCAATTTTATTTCTGCAGTTCCTGTAAGCCACATATTTATAGACATTATACACTGTAACTCATTTATTTCGAGATTTAACAACACTAAATCCATATTTGTTTATAGATGTTTTTGCAATTTTGCGATTTTCGAACGTCACATACCATTTTGCCCTTGTTAAGCGACCGAGTTTAAGCCGAAAAAGACAGTTGGACGGAAACGAGAAAAACGTCAGACGTATTGAACGAGTGCGCCATGTTGAAATTATGTATACTCGTTGGTTTGCACGATGTGAGTTTCCACACTTGGTGAGTATGTTCACGATGGTGGCATACCTACAATTTACAGATAGATGGCGCTAAAGATAATTATTATTTTTTATTGTTAACAATGTAAATTAATAATATAACTTTTTGCGGGTTTTTGTGATATGAAGGGCAAATTTTAATATCTATGTTCGCAAAATTCTTTTTTTACCTTTTCTCAGTGGTGAGTAAGAGGTGTGTGAAGGCACGTGCCAAGTAAACATAATTATGCTTGAGTACTTAAATTAACTTCGGCGCATCTTACCGAAATCGCTAAGCATATTTGCCCGAAACATACATATATAGGTACATATGTACTTGCCTACAAACAGATGCTGTAGAGCAGATATTTGTTTTGCTAAGTTAAATGACTGCGGCATACTTTTGAAATTTAATGAGCTTAAGTGGTTTTTAATGTCACCTTTCTGAGCGTTAATCGCAAATACTGGTTTGTACCTATACATTCCGATTGACATGCATACAAACATACCTATGCATATGTTAATATGTATCAACAATCCATTTACGTAAATATGTACTAATGTATATGGTTAAAAATAAATTGAAATCCTTGAAAAATCATTTTTCTTCTGATGTCGATTCGAACACGTGATTTTGAAACGATTTGTGGAGAAACCCACACGCTCTGGATGTCTCTTTCCACATGTGGGTAAGGGTTTCAGAAATCACACGTGGCGTAAGTCGAGGTTTTCCATCAGATGAACCAGACTTTTAGACCGCCAAAGACTGTCGCTCGCGTCACATTCCCCAAAAACTAACCAGCGACAACAGTATCTTTCCATTATGTGACCGGCCACAAATTGGTTGGAGGATAATTATATAGGCTTAAGGAGCTTTTGACTCGCTTTGCACTGAGCCTAAACTAGAGAGATAATTTGGTAAGAGAAAGAAATAGGATATCCCGGACATTTTTCCACACAGAAACCTCATTGGGAATCAATTTCTTTAGAGAATACCCCTGGGATCGAACTAATATCAGTTGCTCAACTCTCCAGCATCGGTAACTGACTTTCGACATAGATACGTAGAACGTTAAATCCCTTATTTAAGTTAGTACTAATTAATTAGCGGTGCATGCATCAGCTTCTTTGCGAAAACGCTGCCTCGAGGTCACGTACCCGTTCCCGTGACAGTCGGGTCTTTACACTAAAACGACTCGGATTTCTTTCCATAGAACGAAAAGGAACAGCTTCACCGCCATTATGTGTGAATTTGATATCCCAGCAATACTTATATGGCTGAGTAAACGACGCTGAGAAATACCAGAAACGCTGCCTCGGGAGTCCCACGTAATACTGGCGCAACTGGTTAAATTCCATCTAGACTCAACCCTAACATACCTAATGTATGTCCAGCATGTAACGAGTCCCCGCACGGCACTAACCACCTTTTTATATGCCCCCCCCCCTAAAACCAACACATCTAACCCACCTCTCCCGCTTGACCGAACTCGTCGAAACAACTCGTTTCTTGGAGCTCCCGTTAGATCACCTCGTTGACTTGGATTAGCTAGCTTGTTCCTAAGTGGAGCTGGTAAGTCCTTACAACAACAACAACAACCAGAAACGCTTCAGAATTGTCAAACCATTCGGTAGCAAACAAGGTTTTGGGCAATTGGCTCTGGAGAAAAGGCAAGACGAAATATTTCCTTTTATCAAACAAGCAGACATCAGTCTCGCGTCTTTGTTCCCACGTCACTGCTAACAGTCACAACTTTGAAGTACTAATAACAATGATTACGCTATTTTGGACTAAGTCGGCTATTAAAAAGTAAAGACCTCTCTCGGGGAACGAAGAAAATACCAAGCAGAGGCAACAGTGGTTTCCGCAGACGATGGAACGATGACGGCGACATTGGCATAGTTCAGAGGTACAGGAGAGAAAACGTTTACGGTGGCTAAGTCATGTCGATGAATTGGCTGGTGCCAACCGTTGAACTCGCGAAATCGGTTTCTACATTAATTAATAAGAAGAAGAAGAAGAAAAAAAGTAGAAAAAGAAGAACTTTGATTCCTAGTAAATTTTTGCTGCCAAACATCATAGCTCTTTTCTCATCTCTGTTACGGTGGTTCAGTCTGTACATTCCAGACATGCTAACCCAAAGCACGGCTAATATTGCCCGAGGCTCTCTACATACCTAGTACAGTGTTGTTGGTCAGTGACACTGGGAGAACTGGTCATTTGGTATCTTCGGAATGGAAGAGGTTATTGGCAGCCCCTACCTTCACTTCAAAGGGTGGAGTTTCCTCCACAACTTTTCCCCATTTCACGTTAGAATAGTTACATAATGATATGACCTTCGAAACAATGTTGCCGAAACTTTCGTGTAAATGTTGCTTGAAGCCATTAGCAATATTTACAATTTTTGAAATTTTCTTATGAATGAAATTTTGTTTTTGCTTCTGCGCACTCCAGCGACTATGCTGCCACGAACAATTGCCGGCAACGGCATGCATGAGACGAGTCCAGCACTGCTGTGGCTGCTGCTGCTGCTTCAGTTCACTGCTAGTGGAAAACTCCAAAATGTAATTGGAACATGCTTTTCCTCACAGATTCGCGCGTTTGGCGCCAGTTGTCGCGGAGGCATTCATCAATGCACTTCTTCTTCACTTGAGCCGCTCGGTGGCACGCGTTCAGTCGACCCAAAGCGAACTAACCAAAACTTTAGCGTTTCGGACTAATTCAACTGGTGCTGTAAATGTTCCAAAAATATACATATTATTACACAAGTTTTTTTTTGGAATATACATATGTACATATGTAACAAATTTGTGTGTGGGATTTTCACATTTTGATTTAAAAAAATTGATCTGTTGCCAAATTTGAGTTAAATATTAATGCTAAATAGCAAGAGCAATTTGATTAACTTTGATCGCATAAATAAAGAATGTAAACAAATAAATAAATCCAATAAAAAAATTATGAAATGAAAAGATATTAAAAATTCTTTGTCGAAAAATGGAAAATTAAAATTTATTGTGCAAATTAATGTTATGTGTAATAAAATAAAAATTTCATTAAGATCATAAATCATAAATCTGCACATACAAATATATATAATAGTGAAAATACGGAATAATACATAAATATATATATGTAAATGTGTTAAGTTCAAGTGCACAGTGTCAATTGATATTTGAAATATTTATGTGAGTATAACAAATAATTTCTTATGCTCTTTGAGCAAAAATTATTTCAGGATTAAAATAAAAAAAATAAAATAAAAGAAAGTAAAATAAAATAAAAAAATAAAAAACATACAAAGAAGAAAAAATATAATATAAATTAAAATATAAAAAAAGATACCAAAATTTATTAAAAATATAAATTGAAATAAAATAAATGAATAAAAGGAAATAATATTGAAAATATGAAATAAAATTAAGTAACAAAACATGAAAAAAAAACAAATTAAAAAAAATAATTAAAAAAAAATAAAAATAGATAAAATAAAAAAAAATAAAAAAATAAAATAAAATAAAATAAAAAAAAATAAAAAAAAAAAAATAAAATAAAATAAAATAAAATAAAATAAAATAAAATAAAATAAAGGTAAATAAATTGAAATAAAATAAAATAAAATAAAATAAAATAAAATAAAATAAAATAAAATAAAATAAAATAAAATAAAATAAAATAAAATAAAATAAAATAAAAGAAAATAAAATAAAATAAAATAAAATAAAATAAAATAAAATAAAATAAAATAAAATAAAATAAAATAAAATAAAATAAAATAAAATAAAATAAAATAAAATAAAATAAAATAAAATAAAATAAAATAAAATAAAATAAAATAAAATAAAATAAAATAAAATAAAATAAAAAAAAAATAAAATAAAATAAAATAAAATAAAATAAAATAAAATAAAATAAAATAAAATAAAATAAAATAAAATAAAATAAAATAAAATAAAATAAAATAAAATAAAATAAAATAAAATAAAATAAAATAAAATAAAATAAAATAAAATAAAATAAAATAAAATAAAATAAAATAAAATAAAATAAAATAAAATAAAATAAAATAAAATGAAATGAAATGAAATGAAATGAAATGAAATGAAATGAAATAAAATAAAATAAAATAAAATAAAATTAAAATAAAATAAAATAATAAAAATAAATTAAGTTCAGCAATGCACTGTTGCTGAGTTAATTCCAGTCAAAAATTATAAAAAAAATGTTACATTAGCGCGAAAGTGATTGGGATTTAATTCCATTTTTTGGATGAGATTTTGTAATTTTAGGTATGTTTTTTTTTTTTCATAAAAATTACCTAATTGGAGCATTAGAAAATATTTTAACATTACCTTTTAAAAAGTGTTAAAATTGGCTCATGTCGACTTATGATCTCATTAATATAATAAACTCTCTTCTGTTAAAGAATTTTTGGATCTTTAAGTATTGTTTGATGCCGGATCTCCTTTCGTTAATCACATAAACTGTATTATTCCTAAAGCTTACTACATACGTAAAATTCTATAAGACTCCTTGGTTCGTTTAAAGCTGGAGTATGGTATCTTAGTTTGTAGTCTAATTTATTCTACACATTACTCTAGACTTGAAACCGTCCAACGTAGGTTAATTCATTTTGCTCTCACTCCAATTCATTTCTCCGACCTCCCTCCGACCCCCTACCTTCTTATTTTTTATTTAGATGTATATAAATTGAATAGGACCCAGAAAGGTGATCTAGTGAAAGATGCCCAGAGTATACTGAATTTATGGAGCGAACACTTCTCCGGCCTGCTAAATAGCAGTGAAAATGGAAAACCCGGAGATGGTGAGCGCGAAATCCCCATCGATGACTATGGAAAAGACGTTAATTATTCGACTATGACGAGGTTGGAATAACCCGACGATTTCGGAATTTAGCTGCGCTATTCCCAATCCATAAATTAGGAGATCCCACGATCCGCGTGAATTACCGTAAAAATGCCTTCGACAACACAGTGAGGAGCTGCCTCTACGCTGGTATGTCTGAATGGGGATACCAAAACTTATACGGTTATATAATCTGACGGTTAGCAACACCAAAAGCTCCGTCAGAATTGGTAAGGACCTCTCCGAGCAGTATGGTACCAAGGTAGTTAACGAGGACAAGTGAAAATATCCTCCGTCATCAAATAAACATTCGTCGCATTTGCGACTCGGCTCCCATGTCACTGTTGACAGCCATAACTTCGAGGTGGTAGATAATTTCGTCTATCTAGGGACTAACATTCACACCAATAATATTGTCAGCTTTGAAATTCAACGTAGAATCACTCTTGCCAACAGGTGCTACTTGAAAAGTCAAGTCCACTTTCTACGAACAAAAACAAAAATCTACAAGACGCACTTCTTTGCCGTCCTGCTATATGACACAGAAGCGTGGACGATGTCAACATCTAATGAGTCGGCGTTAGGAGTTTGCGAGAGTAAAGCTTTTGCGTAAGATTTATGGTCCTCTACGAGTTGAGAACGACGAATCCACAGCCGATGGAATGATGAGCTGTACGAGTTATACGATGACATTGACATGCATCGACAGAATAGATGAAAGCATTCCAGCTTTGAAAGCGTTCGATGCAGTACCCCCTGGTGGAACTAGAGAAAGAGGAAGACCTCCACTTTTTTGGAAGAATCAGCTGGAGAGCGACCTGGTTTCACTTGAGATTTTCAATTGCCGTCAAACAGCGAAAAGTGGAAATGAATGGCGCGTTATTTTTGATTCGGCTATAATCGTGTAAGCGGTGTCTACACCAGTAAAAAAGAAAAAGAATATGCCACGCAGCGAAAGTCTAATCTGTTATAGCCTAACCACTCTAGGATTTTGGAAAATCCAATTTTTTCTTTGCTCACAGGATACCTTTGGTTCCAAGAAATGATATGCAATTCGTTTTCAGGCGAAAAATATATTTCAAATAGCTGAACTTTTTTTTGCTGCAGCCTCTCAGAGCGTGCGCTGAGTACACCGAAAACTTTAAATGAGTTTTTCTCAAAATCACATTTCTCAAACTGGGAGGACAGATTATTCGGACCCTTTTGCATCAATTTATCTGAAATTTTGATGGTAGCTTAACAAATACATTTTTTTTGGAAGTACGTAGCCGTTTTTCGATTAAATGTAAACTATTTTTTTAATAATGTAGTGCGTATTTTTTTAGTAAAAAATCAATCTTTTAAAAAAAATGTGTGCCGCTTTCAAAAAAATTAGTTAAATAATAAATTCGTACATACTTCCAAAGACCATAGTTTGTAGATCATAAAACTTTTTGCTTTCCGGTCTAGGTCTCATCGTTTTCTTCTAAACGGTCCTCCCATGGACGCCTTTAAAAAAAAAAGGATTAAATAATGGACTTTATCACCGCCATTTTGTAACAAAATAATAATTAAAGAATTTTTTTATACCTCAATATATGTTCAATGAAATGGTTAAATAGAAATTCTATTCCTTTAAAAAAATCTAAAAAAATGGGTATATTTTTCAACCTCTAGATTGGCTTTAGCCCTTAATAAGCAGCACTGACTCGCGTGGCGAAGGTGTTGGCGGTGAAAAAGTTTCTGTTAAAAATCTTTATATTTATGATAATGAATTTAATTCCGCATAAAGTTTATTATAACTCAGCGCGTTGGACATTCGATTTAATTAAAATTAGCATTTTTACAAAAAATTTAGAATGAAGATAAACAGAAATACATATATGTATGTACATCTATATATGTAATTGTTTTGTGCTACTTCATCACCATAATGATGACATTTGTTTTATGGTAACAATTCAAATGCTGCGCTGTCACATCAATTTTAAGTAATCCAATTGCAGGAAAGAATAGAATAATGACAACAAATAGTGTACAATGAGCATACATACATACATACACACCTACATACCATAAAAATATATTAAAAGTAATACATTTTAGACTGAATTCCACAACAAAATGTATAAAAATATCACAAAGCACAAAATACCGTAATTCCAAAAAAAAAATATATATATATATATCTAAAATTCTCCATGTCACTCGCCCACGTTAAATGCTTGGAACTTTTTTTTCTGGCTAAGCTTTAAGCTTATTGTTTTTGCTTTTATTTGTCCGTTGTCCAGCAACAGTTTGCACATTTTTGGCCAAAACTTTCGACGAAATGAGTGACAGTTATCATTGTCTATTGGCACGCTATATATAGCGTTACATGTTTGTAAATACACACATACATGCATATGTACATGTAAGTATGTTTGCGGAAGTTGTACTGTCGCCAGGGGTCATTTAAGTAATATTGCGTCGCCTGTTTCTGTGCATCCGAGCGATTTAACGAAGTGGGTAGTGGGGTAGTGTTGGCCTTGAATTGTAGAACACAATACTAAGTAAGTAGTACATACATATGTATATATGTACGTGTGTGTTTGTACTTTGTAAACATAATATAATATAATATGTGTTATAAATTTACGCATTAAGTATTCTTCCCAAAATAAAAATAAATAAAAATGTTTATAAAGACATTTCACTAATTTGATGGAATTCTTCCGAGATATAAATAGTATGAAAAATCTAATAAGCTACGAAAAATATGCAATTAATTGCTTTTTACTGTACTTAAAAATAAAGTGAGTAAGAGCGTTAAATAAAATATAAAGTCACGCCGAGACAAATAGAAAATTTTAAGAATTCAGAGTACTTGAATAATGTGAGCTTTCAAATTCCTGAATTATCATCAAACATATTTTGCACTAAAGACACTAGAAAGCTTAATAAATAACAGCATACGTATTAAACCAAAAGTACAATTAAGTGGAAACTTCCCTGTATGAACGACCAAAAAAAAAAAGAAGCTCCTACATACTAAAGCCGACTGTCTACTCGCGTTCTTAGAAGCAAATAGCTTCTGCTCAAATATAAACGAGACTTTATCCATAACTCGACAAGGACAAGACATATGGCCATAGTTTTTTTTGCTTAGGTTGCCAGGACTGTTATATGTTTACATGTCAAATTTGAGCGCGATCTGTTAATAGTTTTTTTTACGGCACTATAAACAAGTCAACCTCGAGTGTGTTTTTCGAATTTTACTATGGAAATTAACGTTGACCAAAGATTTTGTTTGAAATTTTGTTATTCCAATGGAATAAGTGCGACGGCCGCAATGAAAATGTTGCAGAAGGCATATGGGGAGTCTTGCCTATCACGTGCACGTATTTTTGATTGGTATAAGTCGTTCAAGGACGGCCGTACATCGCTGGAGAACTTGCCCCATGATCGTCGTCCAGCAACGTCAATAAACGAAGAAAACGTCGAAAGAGTAAAGAAAATTGTGTTGGAAAATCGTCGTGGGACTGAAAGAGAGATAGCTAGTGAGCTCAACATATCAAATGGATCCGCTCATAGCATTATTCAAGATGTTTTGGGCATGAGACGTGTGTCTGCTCGACTTGTTCTAAAATTGTTGCTCATACGTCTCGTCTTGTACGCGATTATTTGACCAAAAACAACGTAAATATTGTTCCGAAAGCACCGTATTCACCCGACATGGCACCGTGTTACTTTTTTCTTTTCCCTAAACTCAAATTGCCGCTTCGTGGAAAGCATTTTCAGTGGATTGAAGTCATAAAAGAGAATTCGAAGAAGGAACTGAAAGCCATACTTAAAGCGGCCTACCAGAAGTGTTATGAAGATTGGAAAAAAAGGTGGCATATGTGTATCGCCTCTAATGGTGACTATTTTGAAGGGGAAAATATAAATATTGAAGAATAATTAACCGTTTTTCTTTTATTGAACAGTCTCGTTTATATTTGAGCAGAAGATATACATACATATAAGTTTTCGTCGTTTTTTGTTAAAAAAGAAATTATATTTTATTGTATATTTATCGAATTTGCCCATCCATCAGTAGCAATTACTTTTAATAATCCCTCAGACAACGTACGGAGCCCACGCCTGAAAAACTTCTTATCTTTTGAGGTTATCCACAAATCAATACAATTTTTGAGCAATGTCTGGTGAATACGACGGATGAGGGTAGCACCTCGCCTAATCAAGTGCTTTTAAATAGTTTTTCACTGGAGCTGCTACATGTGAACGATGAGTTTTTAAATTTTTGGCCTTCCACTGCGATCTGTATCTTTTAAGTTAAAACCACCTATTTTTTTAATTTTCTCACTCAAGGCAGCCTCATTGTATGCTTCTATGTGCAGTCGCTGCGGCTCAGTAAAATGAAAATTCCCTCAAAGTACCCTTATTTGGCACAAATTTAGACTATTAGTAATTTAATATTGGTGATACAAAATACATCACTCAAAGTTTTGTCAGCGAACTACTTTTTCCAATCTCTCTGGTAATTCTCGACTACCAACTCCAAAAAAAGAGTCCTCTCTGTTCCCAATCTGATC
>JAWMAG010000013.1:16847500-16887500 GCA_037013455.1 Ceratitis rosa | reverse complement strand
GCAACAAGCACTAACTAATAACTAATATACATATGCATATATAATTGGCGCTTTTTAACCGCTGTAGAGATTTTCGGGCGAGCTTCTCCTCCAATTTGTGGTTTTACGTCTTGATGTTTTAGTTACTTAATTTTTTTATTTTATTTTATTTTGATTTGAGTTTGTTTAGTATTATTTTATTTGTTACATACGTCAATTTAATTTAATTTTTACTTAATTACATTTTTAATTTAACTTAATTTAATATTAAATTTTATGTTGTTTTATTTTATCTAATTTTATTTTTCTTTATTTCATTTTGTTTATTTTGTAATTTAATTTTTTACTTTACCTTATTTTATGATATTTTCATTTATTTTTCTTAAATTAAATTAAAGTTCTTAAATTAAATTTTTAAACTAATTTAATTTAATTTTTTATTTTGTCTTCCTAATGCCATTTTCTTTTTATAATTTTTTAATTCATTATAATTACATTTTGCTTTCAAGTAATTAATGAAATTATTGTGAGTTTTTTTAATTTTAATTTAATTTATGGTAGTTTAATTTTTAATAATTAATATCATTCAATTTTTAATTAATTTAAATTCATTAGTTCATTTTTTATTTAGTTTTATTTTAATTTAATTAATTTTACATTTATTTCTTTTGTAATGATTTGTTTTTCTAAGTTGATATAATTTAATTTTTACTAAATAAATTTTTAATCTGATTTTAAATGTTGTGTTGTTGTTTTTTTCATATAAATATATTTTTCTTTATTTCATTTAATTTAATTTTTACTTTATCTTAATAATGCTAGTATTTATTAATTTTTTTTTAAATTTATTTCAATTTATTTAATATACTTCATTTTATTTATGCCATTTTTTACGTTTTTAATTTTATTTTGTTATTTAAGATTAATTTAATTTTAATTAATTTAATTGTATATGTAATTTTTTATTAAACCTCCTAACCTTCTCTCATTCAGCATGTTCATGCCTCGTATCCGTGCATACCACGAACACCAGAAGTAAATATATAAGTATCCCCACAAAATTCCCGCAAGATATACCTACATATATATATACCTATATATAATTTACAAATTTCTACTGTTGATATACAACCAAAATTAAAGGTGGCAAGAAAAACAAATTAAGTTGAAGCGAGAGACAAAAAGTACCACAAAAAAAGTTGACAAGCGCTTGCAAGCAATAAGGAAAATGAGGAAAATGTAAAATCGATGTCCTTTTCGCCACAGAATTTTGCGAACAACGTTGACAATGAAAAACGAACGTTGAATAAGTTTCGCTTGCTAGTTTTCCGTCTCACCTCTTTCAGTTTAACTATTTAACTATGCGCATCAAATTTCTTTTTAATCACTTCAAAAGCTAAAAAGATCAAAGAATAATTGTCGGTGATTAGGACAGACATTGCATAATGGGCAGTGTGTCTGTATAAGTTTATATTTTTATTGGTTAAAGTTTCTTCAAACTTAGTTTGAAGTATAGAGTAATACTATTTTTGGCAAAGTTCAAAGCAATATTTGATTCACCCTCCCAAGCGACCACGATATGATTATCAGAAAGCATTTTCTTACCGAGGACCTTACATACTGTTCACACAGGCACTACATTAGCGGATTAAGAGCATGCAAGCAAAGTTAAAAGAAGCCGGTCTGAATGTAATGAAAAGAAAACTTCAATCTATATATCAGTAACATTTAATTTAAATTTTCTCCAATTTTATTCGTACCAAATTTTTCAGAAACAATTTAAAATTATTATCAGCTGTCAAAGGCTCATTTAGCTAATTGAATTCATGTATGAACACTTAAATAATTCAGCAAATCGAAACGTTTCGAGACTGACGCTCTCAAGACATTTCGTGTGATTAAGTTTTCTCATTTAAAATTAAAAAAGGAAAGCAAATGAATATTAAAGCTTTAAATTCGCAATCTATCCAGCGGCTTCTCAGCGCCTAATCGTGAGTACGCAGAACCTGAGAAAACAGCCAACAGGGGATTCAGAATATATTGAGTTTATGGAGATAACACTTCTCCAGTCTGTTTAGCCGCAGTGAAAATCAAACATCCAAAAACTTTGAATCCCAAACCACAATCGATGGCGATGGAGTTCCTATAACGATTGTCCGCTTGAAGAATAACAAAGCGGTGAGAGCCGATGACTTACTCACGATGGAGCTATACTAATACTTCGCGGTCGAGCCTACAAAGAGCATGCATCAGCTGCCTTGTAGAATATGATCAGGCGAAAGCATGTTCGGCGATTGGAACCTAAGTCCATCCATATTAAAGGGACCACACAGTCTTCGCCTCTCAATTTTGCAGATAAGATTTTGCCTGGCATTTTGAGTGAAGATCCAATATTAATCTAAATCAATCCGTGTGAAAATGATCAATATACACCAGCTTTGGATATCATCTAGAAGAGCTGCCTCTGTGCGGCTATGTTTGATTTTGGTATTCCTACAAAACTTATACGTCTATGCAAACTGACGTTGAGTAACACCAAAAGCTTGGTTAGAATTGGGAAGGACCTCTTCGAGCCATTTGATACTAAACGAGGATTCAGACAATGTGACCCTCTTTCGTTAAACTTCTTCAACCTAATGAAGTTGATATCATTGGCCCCTACAACTGCGTCTTTAATGCAACTTTCTCTAGATTGGACAAAAGAGCGAAGCGGATGGATCTGATAATGAAGGAAGATGAAATAAAGTCTCCTCCTGGCATATGGCGCAAAAACCTGGACGTTGACAAGATCTGATGAGTGGGCTTTGGGAGTTTTAGAGAAAAAACTTGGTATTTTCTTGAACTCATTGGCAATAACGATTACCGCAGACGGTGGAACGATGAGTTGTACGAGATATATAATGACATTAACATAGTAAGTACAGCGAATCAAGAGACAACGGCAACGTGGGTTAGCTCATGTCGTCCGAGTGGACGAGAATATATCGGCTGTAAAGGTATTCGCTGCAGTAACCATTGGTGGTAGTTGAGGAAGAGGAAGATCTCTATTCTGCTAGAAAGATCATGCGGAGAGCGACCTGACTAAATCTGTTGTTTCCTATTGGCGTCGAATGGCTAAAGGCAGAAACGTTTAGTGTAAAAAAGGGCCTACGCCGATTAAGAAAAATATATCAGCTTGGGGAAGAAGGAAAGACAATTTGAATAAAAATCTGCGAAAATGCATGCAAAATTGTTTAACAGAATATGGCAAATGAAGTTTAGTGGAATAATTTTGAATTTCTAGAGCTTCTCTTGAAAGCTTGAAAATATAATAAATTTTGTACTTTTTGAGATTGTCATTAAAAATTGCCACTTAACTTAACTCAAATTAAATTTCATAACTTTCAAGCATTATTATGGAAGATGTCCTTGAATTTTATAATGGAACGAGTACTACTTAAAGTTTATTGAAGTCAATTAGTAATTTAAGTTTAAGCACAAAACACACTTTCGAAATTGAAAGGTGAACACAACAATTTTCTTTCACTCTCATATCCTTTTTAGACAATTTCACTTGAAGAAAATACCAAATCGATGCGTTCTTACACGAGTAGGTACTTTTACTATACTTTACTTACACAGTCATAAAATTGCATATGCGTCTATATTTATTTATGTGTTGGTAATAGACTTGCTTAAGTATATGTACATATGTTGATAGTATGAACTCATAATAATGACATGTTTTAAGCCACATGAACAAACATAGAGAGAGCTAACAAGTGAGTAAGAAATTTAATGTAGGGTCTCGTGTTTACTGGCGTTATTATTAAATGACTTTATTTACTTTTTATACTATTACTATGTGTTATTGATTGTATGAAACATACAATATATACATATACAGATGCATGTGGGTTGTAAAAGTAAATGAGGCGAAAGAATATAAACCACAACGGATGTTTACGATGCACGTGCATACACACACATACATATTGTATACATATGTATATATTGTGGTTTATGGTGTTTAAGGTCTAGTTGCATGTTATTTAATATGTATGTTTGCAGTTTTGAAGTAGTGCAAAAATGCCCATGAAGTTGAAAGATACTGCTATTTGTTGCATTTTAGTGAATAAACTCAATAAACTTAAAAAAAAAAAATATATATAAAACTTTTTTAAAGGTATATTAAAATATTTTTTTTGCAATAATAAATATATATATATTTTTAAAATTAATTTTTAAATAATAAAAAAATACTATTGTATATATTTAGGTGATTTAAATTAAATATTTAAAAAAAATTGTATTCTAAAAAACTTTGAAATACAGCAATTATTATTACTTGTTAATTAATTATTAATTATTAAAAAATTGATTTATTATACAAATTAAATTGAATTAAAGACAAAGTACTAGATTTTCTGATGCATAAAATTAAGATAAACTGTTAAATTTAAATCGTTTAAATTAAAAAAAAAGTCTTTCAATATTTTTATTGAAATTAGACGCATTAAATTATATAATAATAAAATTTTAAAGAATTGAATTTTAATTTATTCTGCTTCGTTAATTGTTTCTGCTTTGAAAATTCAAAAAAAAAAATTTAAATGGAATTAATGTAAATATCACTATGTTAACTGTAATTTAATTAAAAAAAATAATAATAATAAAGTTGAATTATACGCTTCACTAAGTTTCCCGCTGCATAAATTCGAAACAAATTGTTAAATTTTTATTTAAATAGTTCAAAAAAATTTCATAAATTTTTCACTGAAATCAATTAATAAAACTAAAACTAAATTGTATAAAAACAAAATTAAAAAAAACTGAAAATTAATTTCTAGCGCTTCTTTAATTTTTTCTATTTTATAAATTCAAAAAGAACAAAAAAAAATTAATAAATAAAAGCATTAATGTAAATTTCACTATGCTACCTGAAATTTAAATTAAAAAATTAATTATATAAAATATTAATTATTATAAAATTGAATTATATGCCTCACTAGGTTTTCTGCTGCATAAATTCGAAAATATTTATTTAAATAGTTTAAATCAAACTGAAATGAATTAATAAGAAAAATATAACTTTTTTTGTAAGCTCACAAGTTCTATAATTTTTTTTGTTGTGAATATTTAAAGAAATTAAATATAATTATCTTAAATTTTTCTTAGTTTTCTGTTACATAAACTCAAAGTAAATTGTTGAATTTATATTATTAAATAATAAATATTAAATTCACCAAAAATGTGAAATTCCTTTTAATTAAAGTACATTAACTTATAAACCAAATTAAATTTAAATAATTTAAATCCTTTGTTTGAAACTGAAATTAAATCAGTAAATTTTTTAATTAAATTTATACAATTTTTATCAAATTTTCGGTTCTATACTAAAAAAAAAATAAAATTGAATTAAACTCAACTTCTAAATTTTTCTTTTAAAACTTATCACTTAAATTATATTAATGCAAACTATTTTATTTATTTTTTTATATATTGTATTTAAATATGAAAACAAAATATTTTTAATTTATTTTACATATTTTTTTAATAATATTTCCCTTTAATTGAATACAAAAATTGTGCTTGCCTTTAATACCTTTAAGTGCAAACTGCATTTAATGTGCATTTACTAACTTTAAAAATATCAAAATTCGCATTTATGCGTCTTTAAGTGGAAGCTGGTTGCAAATTTTATGCTGAAAACCGAGTGCAAGTATACTTAAATATAGATAGTATAGTAGAGTAGAGTACAGTAGAATAGAGTAATTGCCACAACTCAATCGTTATCGCCCTTTTGCCTTTTGTATCGTAAAGTGCATGCTGTAAAATAAAATTTGCATTGAAAATCACGCTTACACGTATGTTGGGAAGAGCTGAACGCTGATTTTAAAAAGCTTATGAAAAGAAGAAAGAAAACCAAAATATAGCGCATAGAAAACACTAGTTGTGGTACTGGTCGTTAAGTGAGGTCATAGCAGGAAATTTATAAGCCAATACACATTTTTGAACTACATCATACTACATTTAATACTTTCGGAGACCAGTTTCTATTTAGTTTGCCACCTACCAAACTTACAAACATTCCAAAAATTACCACTGCACATTTAAATTGCGTGTGTACAATATTTATGTGAATATTTTATGTTTTTCATTCAGCCAACGAATGCGTGTTGTGTTTACTATGTAGCACAAATTTGAAGAAAATCTGGTGTGTGTGTAGTGGCGTATGAGTAACAACTAACTACATTTTTGTTATTCTTTTTTTTTTTTTTTTTTTTTTTTGCATTGATTCGTAAGATAAAATGCTTGACTGTGTAAATCTGGCATGTGTTTGCGCGAGTGGTTTATTGCTTCATTTTATGCACACACTTAACGAGTATTTCATTACTTTCTATGTCAATCTCCAGCTTTCAGCTGTAAAAAGCTAATGGTCAGCTGAACTGAATTGGTAGTGAGATAAAGATTTTCTGTAATAGAGTTGTTGAGAATAACGATTACAATCGCTGATCACATTATTAGTTATTACAATTACTTTTCACCACAAAATGGCTTTAAAAATATATTCACTTCATTTACGGCATTTTTATTGGTTGCCAATTTTCGCATTTGGAAGTTTAGTACGCCACTTTCCTTCTGAACTCTTACAAGTGAAAAATTTGGTCACAATTATTTTAGAATTTATTTCTTGAGATTTTCACTGGAAACACTTGCTTATAGCGTTTAAATGATGTAATAAAACATTGTCGAAGGTTTTATATTAAATTTTATATATTTAAACTAGTAAAAAGTAGTCCATTGTTTCTGCATTAAAATGAAGGCTTTATCTACCGGTGTCAGAATTATCCGATTTATGGTAAATAAGCAGCGTTTTGCTCGATAACTTTTTGCCATATTGACGGTAATGCCATTTATGCCTCACTCATAGAAACCCTTGTCCTTATTGGCAAACAATTGGGACAATCGATTTTCACAGGCTTTGCTTAAGCCCAGTTCTTCACCAGCCAAATCATTCACCATAGACAGGAACAGTTGATAATCTCTTGGTGGGAGGTCCGGACTATAAGGTGGCTACATAAAAATTTCCCAACCAAGTTCTCGAAGCTCTTGGCGAGTCACTAAAGAACTGAGTGTTCTGACGTTGCTCTGATGAAACACAATTCCGCTACTGTAGGCCAAAACTGGGCGTTTGTGGGTGACTACTTCCTTCAAACAGTCCAATTGCTGACTGAGCAGTTCCAAATTAATGGTGGATTATTCATTGCTAATCTCACCAAGCACGCATCAAAACCTTTCTGGCTGTGAAACGTGACTTGGAGACCGTTTTGCTGGCTCATCGCCTTTCGACCAAGACCGTTTTCATTTGACGTTGCTGCAAGTGATTTTTTCATTACCAGTCAACATCCAACCCGTAATGGGTTTATGTTGATATGATTCAGCAGTGATTTGCTGATGGAAATTCGGCTTCTGGGATTTTTTCTCGTCAAGAAACGTCTCATCTATACATCGAGCTGCTTTGTGTATCCATATTTTTTCAAATGATTCCAAACCAGTATGAGAAAATGTGGTACTTTTGCAAATATTTGAAAAGTAAACCATTGAAAACTACGTATGCTTTAAAAGAAACATAAAAGCCACCCTAATGTGAAGATATTGAGGTTAAGATTGGGAGACAAGTGGTTTGCTAGGTTCCGTTCCGGTAATTTCGATGTCAAAGAGGCACCACGCGTCGGGAGGCCTGTCGTCGAAAATTGCGATAAAATCATAGAAATAGTGGAAACAGACCGTCACGTGAGCACTTATTTAACTGCTGAGGAACTAAAGATAAGCCAGAAAACCGTTTGGAACTATTTGCAAAACCTTGGACTCAAAAAAAAAGCTCGATGTTTGGTTGGCACACGAACTAACGCAAAAAAAAAACATGATGGACCGAATTTCCATCTGCGAATCGCTGCTGAATCGCAACAAAATCGACCCATTTCTGAAGCGTTTGGTCACTGGCGATGAAAAGTGGATCACTTACGACAACGTCAAGGGAAATAGGTCGTGGTCGAAACGCGGTGAGCCGGCGGAAACGGTGGCAAAGCAAGGATTGACGACTAGGAAGGTTTTGCTGTGTGTTTGGTGGGATTGGCAAGGAATCATCTACTACGAGCTGCTTCCCTATGGCGAAATGCTCAATTCTACTGCCAGCAACTGGACCGCTTGAAGGCAGCACTCATCCAGAACAGGCCATCTTTGATCAGCAGAGGCCGAATTGTGTTCCATCAGGACAACGCCAAGCCACACACGTCTTTGGTGACGCGCCAGAAGCTCCAGGAGCTCTTAATGCACCCACCTTATAGGTCGGACCTGGCGCCAAGTGATTACCATCTTTTCCTGTCCATGGCGAACGCGCTTAATGGACGCAGCCTTCTACGAGAGGATTGGCATCTCGTTGGCAATAAGTTTATGAACAAAACGGCGCATATAGGTATGATTTAAATCGGAAAAACGTACACAAAGTTATCATATTTTGAAAAATCAATAAAAAAAACCGAACGAACTTTTTACTTGACCTAATATTATGTGGTGACGTTGCCAATTTTCATGTTGTTGCATATTACAAAATTTCTGTTATTCATATTTTTATGTATGTGTGTATTGCACTCACTTGTTGGCAAAATTTTTAATTAAAATAAATATATAAATATTTCTTTGCATTCGCTTACATAATTACAACTTATTTACTGCTTGTAATTATTTTATTGATTATTCTAAACTATTTTCTTTACACTACCTTTTTCTTTGTATGCATTTTCGTAATTAAATTTTCAAAAATGAATTTTTGGAAAATTTTTCCGAAAACACTTTCATTTATAATTCCATAAAATTCTTTCACTTTTCATGATATCTCCACGTACAACCCAACAAATGATGCTACACTTCTCAGCTGACAGTTATAATTAATTAAATGCAGTTGTATGCACTTACTTGTGTGTTGGTATTAGAAATTGCTGCAATTTCATTAGTGTTTTATGAGAATTTCGCAATAATAATTTTCATGTACACGTATACATAATTCATAAGCGTCTTATTCAATTTGAAAAGCATATTTCATTTCTAAAGATCGTACTAGTGATGTGGTTGGTTGTGTAAAAAGTATTTAATTACACAAAAAACAAGAAAAAAAATTATTTCATATATGTGCATAATACAGGGTTATGTATTTTGCGGTTCTTATAATAAACCCAAATAAAATTCATTTAAAATATTTTTTTTAATGAAATTCTTTTTTTTTGAGTTTTAATTAAAACAAAACATGTTTGCTTTGACTGTTAAGTTTGGCAGATATCAAGATACAGCACTGCACTTTTGAAACTACGAAATGTATAACCCTATATACATATATAAATACATATTTGGAACTCGTTAAAAATCAAAACGCGCTCATAAAATGGCCCTGGTCAAAATGAATAATGTTTTTCTGAAGAAAATTGGTAATTTCAATGGACTTATGCTACTCTTCTAATTTATTGCCATGCACTGGGCAATAAAATGAATTGCTCGGAAATTATTTTCGCAAAAACATTGCACTCATTGGCACTACTGTAGAGTGAAAGAGAGGTTGAAAGTCACATTCTTTGGCTTAACCTGCATATTTAGGGGATTTTTTTATAAATATCCGCATGAATTTTTTCTGTTGATTTCTCAAATTTCTAAATTTGTTAACATAAATTTGGGTATGGCCTTTTTAAATTTTCGGAATGAGAGAGTTGTATAGGCGTGATTAGGCCAAAAGAAGAAACAACTCGCAGAAATAGTTGGAGAATCATTCAAAATTATAGAATATTAATTTTTCTAATTGTGGCCCCACGGCAGGGAATGTCAAGCCCTCAATATTAGAGTGACTGTTTTTCGAATGACATGACGCCTGCCCACAAGAGTCGCGTTGCCTTGGCGGACCTGAAAAAATTACTAAAGTTGCAGTCAAGGAGAGAGTTTCGGGTTAGTTTGAATATAAAGAAAAAATATTTTTTATGTGGTTATACATATATAAATTAATCGAAAGTTCTGAAAAATGTATACATCTTAATTTTTTAAAAATGAAAAATAATTACATTTTTTTTATTTGAAAATAAAAACGCTTCCTTTTTTACTCTTTTTCATTAGTATCTTCCGAGCTGGCTTTTAAATCTGTTTGCAAAGATGTTCAACTAACGAAACGATGTCATTTCATTTTGTTAATATGAAAAATAAATCTAATGTAATGATTATGTTTCGTTTCGGCGCCATGTTATCGAAGCTGTTAATGTTGAGACTGCACAAACTCATTGTGCTTGCTGTGATATTAACAGCATACTCCAAATTTAACATTTAACATTATCTGTTAACGCTTAACCTCAACTGTTCACGACTCAACATTATCTGTTAACGATTTAACATTATCTGTTAACCATTGAAAATTACCAACAGCTTTTCGTTTGGAATAAAAACGAAATAAAATTTATTTTGATAACTTTTTTAACCGGATCGATTGAAATTTTTTGATTATCGTGAAATTTCAGCCATGATTTCTTGTTATGTTAACATTTTTTTCCGAAAAATTTAAATTTTAATTACACCGGAGCTTGGGTATTTATGAAAAAAAAAACAATATATGTCAGTTCGAACTTAAAATAAAGTAATACAAACAGACACATTGGAAACACGTCTTAACGCTGCTAAAAATTTCATTTGTAAAAATTTCATATTTGGAAAATATAAAAACCTTTAACCTGATAAAAAAAATTCATATCTCTAAAGATTACAAAATAAAGAGATTATTAAATTTATTTTTTGACTTTTTTGCTGAAGTTTCACTTGGACTTGTACTACCTGCACGTGTACTACTGTATTACCATCACTTTGTATCACTATCACTAACCCTGGTACTTTGCTGTAATTAATTAAGGCAGACAATGTTATGAAAATTATAACAAAAAGAAAAACAGAAACAAAAAACAAATGCACTCGTATCCTCCAAAGGCTAAGTGAAGTAGTTGGCTTAAAATTAAGCGCCCGAGCAGCAGCTGCTGCAGACCAACTTTGAGCTATTCTCATAGTATATGTATAAAACATGAAAAACTACATACTTAATGGCTTTTAATATGCTCATGCGGAAAAAGTTGAAATTTGTGGTTTAAAAATTTGAGTGGAGAAATACATTTTTTCCAAATAGATTAATTTTAAATTCCTATTTCTGCTGTAGAGCTGAAAATTTCAATTTCAGTTTTCAGTGGTTTATTACAATAAAATAGATATTTATATGTATGTATGTCTATAGATCATATTTTTCATGATTGCTTGTTATAGTTAAAATATTTAAGGATACAATATTTCATTCACAATAATCATAAAAATGCGCAGATAATTAAAAAAAACACGAATTCATATACAAATTACAGCAAATATGCTTCTGTAACACACCATAATGCTGATATCGGACTTAGACCCGTTCGTACACTATTTTTGTTTTCAGAATACCTCGGAAAATTAATATTCGTGGGAATATCCAGTCTTTCTCCACAAGATGTTGTCCATTCAACAACTAGCTTTCGGATATAATTTCAAACATCTGAGAAATATCTTTTCTTAACCTGTCTCAGAAGGTTTCTAAGAACCCCTTAGTGTTATTCGCTGCACTTATATGAGAAGATTTTTATTTTATCTCAGAAATGTAGTCAATTAACTAGTAGAGAGACGACTGTGTCTAAAAACTTTTTTATTTTGGCCTGACCTTTCCACGAGTAACGAGCTACCTGCACTGACAGCGGAGATTCTATTGATTATTCCAAGCGCCAATTGACGTTTTACAAACCTGTTTAATAATATTTATTTTATATTTTTAATAACCTTTTATTGTTTGTCTGTACATACGTGTAGTTTGCTTAATTCATCAATAACATCATTTTTCTTTCGTAAATGTTTTGACAGTACTCCATGACTTTATTGAAACTTATTGCTTCGATGTCACTCAAAATACACACATCCTGCATACATTTTTGAATCATATGATCAATTGGAGTAATCCAATAGGTACTCCTCAGTAATGGACTATTGGATGAACTCGTTACCAGCGCGTTGTTAGCCGATGATTGCTCATTTTTTAACGAACGCAATAACTAAACGAAGTTGAAAGTACGTAACAGGATTTATACTATTCTTATTCCTTAAGACAGTGGGCCCCTTACTCTTTCTCATATTCTTCAATGACCTTCCAATTTGGTTACAAAAGTGATTTACAGCTGATTAATCTGCCTATACTCCATAGACGTAGAAGGATGTTTAGAGTTTTATTGTTAACTAAACCGATAAGAGGTGTTATGAATAGTCCGTTCCTACTTACATGAGTCTGCAATCCCTTTAAAATCATTCAGGCACTTTAGGCGCCTTACATTGTTTTCATGCAGAACAAACTCTAATATGCACGGCTCTTTTAGATGTTTCTGTGTGAAATAATTAAGTAATTTCTTTCTCCTTTTTATATGTAATTTATAGCAGCTGATGATAGGTCCGAGATCGGTCTTGGGGTTCTGGGTTGTTTAATGTAAGAGGAAAATGTAATCTCGCCCTTCCGCCAAGTTCTCGGGATCGGCACAGTCCGGTTTGACACTGGTTTTCTGCCATCGGTCTGTTGAATTTTTCAATTATCCTTCAGGTGCGCCCCTCAGACGATTGGGTGGGAGGTGGGTGAAGCTGGGTTCGTTAACAAAAAAAAAAAAAATATTTTTTGTATGAATTGTGATTAGTTTTGGATTACTCTATTGTCCGCGTGGAGCAGTCGCTTTGTTTAAAGGGCTCAGTAATGCTCACTAATACATCACTAATAAATATTTATGTACGTTCTTACATGCATATATTTGCATTTTGTATCTTCAATGGATACAACATATGGTATTAATTTGACTTTGACGGGATGTCGTCTGCTACATTCGTCCTCAAATACATAACTACTTGTAAATATATATCGTACATGCATCTGTATGTGTGCATGTCCTAAATGTTAGAGAAATTAATAAATCACTCAGTGGTCGGACCGCATTGACAATGTAGTAAATGAAGATAACTGTGAAGTGAGAAAAAGAAAATGAAAATTTACCGAAAATAGTTTTATGTACAATAATTTATCCGACTATAATTTGATAATATTTATGTACATACATATGTATTTGAATAAATCATGTGGAGAGTTGGCAATTACGAGCGTTTTTCCTTAATGTACTAAATCACTACACCCGCATTTCATATAAATAAATAAATAAATAAGTACGCATTTGTTGGTGAGCTTACTCAGCAAACAACATACGTGTACATGTCGATTTTTCTTATCACAATTAATGGAAATGTTTCCGAATAGTTGTTGTAATTTGGTTATATTAATTGTGATTTCATGTAGAGCTGTAAAAACATAGTGACTTTAGTCTGACAAATTTATGGTAATTGTTTTAGTGGCGATCAATTTATGATACGCAAAAAACTCGTCATTTGTAATAAAAATATTAATCTCTTCTACCGAAGTGCAGTGAGTGATGGTTTTATGTAATTTGTTAATATTAATTATCGCTGTGATAATAGAGGAGATTTAGAACGGCTCTATATATAGGTGAACCGAAGTTTTTCTAATGAAAATCGCTAGCAGAATCATTTAGTGCTTTATAATGTATGAGCTGCATTCGATTTTTTATTTTTACTGATTGTCGAAAAGCAAAAAGGGTATTGAAAATGTTTATAGTGAACTATGTACCAGATATGCTCAACTAACGAAAGATTTAAGCTGTTAATGTTGGAACCGCTCAAAATCATTGTGTACGTTAATTTTAAAATGGCTGCTCAATTTTAACATTTAACATTATCTGCTAACGAGATTTAACATTTACGACAGTTTTTCATTGATATTAACAGCACATCTTAATTTTAACATTTAACATTATCTGTTAACGATTTAGCATTAACGACAGTTTTTCATTGATATTAACAGCACATCTTAATTTTAACATTTAACATTATCTGTTAACGATTTAACATTAACGACAGCTTTTCGTTGATATTAACAGCACATATTAATTTTAACATTTAACATTATCTGTTAACGAGATTTAACATTAACGACAGCTTTTCGTTGATATTAACAGCACATCTTAATTTTAACATTTAACATTATCTGTTAACGATTTAACATTAACGACAGCACTTACTTTCGGGTAAAAATGAGATAAAATTTATTGTTATAACGTGTTTAAAGATACTTCTACCTCCAAATGTGTAAATCGAATCGATTGAAATTTTCTTTTTAACGTGAAATTTATTAGCTTCATTATCTCCGCACCATTTAGCAGGATAAGAATGATGAGCGACTTACAGAGTTTGGTTTTGGTACGCCGGGAGAGGACTTTTCTGCTGTCTACTCAGTCCAAAGTAGCATACGCTGGCAAGAGGAATTTGGCTTTAGATTTCACAGTGGCGTGGTTGCCAAGTCGCGAATGCGAAGACTATTTATTTAAAGACAGGAGATATTTCGCCTTGCATCATTCACTACCAGATCCATTCGCTTCACCTCTTTATCAAGTTTGTAGAAAGTAGATCGAGTAGCGCGGTTGTTAAGTGTACTATAATATCAATGTTATTCGGGATACGTCAGCAGTTGTATGGCATACTCTTAAAAAGATTCTGCCTATAAAAAGTCACCCTGTCTGAAGCCTCGGTTGTTACCGAACGACTCGCAGAGGTCCTTCCTAATTCTGACTGCGCTTCTGATGTTGTCCAGCGCTACACAGCTGTATAAGTTTGCGTTCTCGAAATCTGCTTTAAAATCGATGAAAAGTTGACGAGTATCAATTACTTTAATTACTTTTTCACGGAAAAAACACAAAAGTTTTTGCTTCTTCTGTAATTTAATTTTAACTACAAAAAACCAGAAACTCTTGAAATTTTAGCTAAAATAGCAAATTCACTTACATTCTAAGAAGACTTTCATGTGTCCATATTAATTGTCAGCTAAATTAAATAAATTTTCATGCAAAACTCATTAAGTGAGTAACAGTCCTAAAGCTATTCGCAGAATATGTCCCTTTTATTGGATTAACTTCGTTATTGCTACATTTATCAGTCTATTCCATCATGCATTGACATTTGTAATGAATACCACTTTATTACAGTGCAGCATAATCATTTTCGTTTTTTTCTTCCTTCTGATAAATCAAATTTAATTAATTTATTGCTTCCATTTGCTGATAAAATTCACGCATCAAATACAAAAATACTCATTTGCTTTTATTGCACAAACAATTTGGCAGCTGCGTTTGTTGTTGTTGTTGAATTGAGTTGTTGAATTGCATCGAAGCCTCTCCTCTCTTACATGCCAACACTTGGCGGTGAAGGGTCGCCTGGTAGTTAAACGGCATTAATTCTTATAAGATGCCACTGGAACGATTATCCCGTCAAGTGTGTTGCCCTTAAACTGAAATTATATTTTGTTATTGTTTGTTGTCGCTCTTGAACACGCTATTAACCAGTCTGAAGTTGTCAACGATATGAATGATTTTGTTTTTGTTTTTCTGCAAAAGATTTTCGTAATCCACTTGTTATTGCTTATTTTATATAATTACTTCGCATTAAAGATTTTTGAAAGAAGGATTAAACAATGCGAAGATTTGTCCTTTTCTTAATTGAATAATTAATTTATAAAATTCGGGTGAAATGTTTTCAAAAGATTTGTTGAAAGTTAGTTCAAACATCTTTGTTATCCCTTTTGCGCAAAAAGCAAGTGAATGAGTCTTTTGACTTTATAAAATAAGACTTTGCATGGATTTTGATTTAATTAAAATAATTAAAAATATAATTAGTCTCATGTCAAGTCAAATTTGAGCTATGAAGAGAAGAAAACTAAATTCAAATAAAATAAAAATAAAATAATCAAAAAGAGAAGAAGAAAAAAGTAAAATCGGAAATAAAATAATATAAAATAATATTATACAAAAATAAATAAAACTGAAGTAAATAAAATAAAAAATAAAATAAGTTAAATAAAATAAAATAAAATAAAATAAAATAAAATAAAATAAAATAAAATAAAATAAAATAAAATAAAATAAAATAAAATGAAATAAAATAAAATAAAATAAAATAAAATAAAATAAAATAAAATAAAATAAAATAAAATAAAATAAAATAAAATAAAATAAAATAAAATAAAATAAAATAAAATTAAATTAAATGAAATAAAATAAAGTAAAATAAAATAAAGTAAAATAAAATAAAATAAAATAAAATAAAATAAAATAAAATAAAATAAAATAATATAAAATTAAATAAAATAAACAAAATAAAATAAAATAAAACAAAATTAAATAAAATAAAAAATAAAAATAAAATAATAATTATAAATAAAAAAAATAAACCAAACAAAATTAATTAAAATAAAATAATAAATATACAAAGAGTAAACTTCAGTAAAATTAAAAAAAATTTAATAAAATAAAAAAAATGAAAAAAATAAAATAAATAAAATAAAATAAAATAAATAAATAAAATAAAACAAAATGAAATAAAATAAATAATGTACAGAAGTAAAAAAAAATAAATAAAATAAAATAAATAAAATAAAATAAAATAAATAAATAAATAAAATAAAATAAAACAATATGAAATAAAATAAATAATGTACATAAGTAAAAATAAAATAAATAAAATCAAATAAAATCAAATAAAATAAAATAAAGTAAAGTAGGTAAAAAAAATAAACAAAATGAAATAAAAAAAATAATAAAAATAAAATAAAATATAAATAAAATAAAATTAAAAAAATAAAATAAAATTTAATAATGTGAATCAAAATAAAATAAATAAAATGAAAACAAAAAAACCAAAGTTAGTTAAATAAAATAAAATAAAAAAGAAAAGAAAAATATTATAAAGTAAATTAAAATAAAATGAAAAAAATAAAATAATATACAAATAAATTAAATGAAGTTAAATAAAATAAAATATAGTAAAATAAAATAGAATAGAATAGAAAAAATAAAATAAAATAAGAAATAAAATTAAAATAACAAAAATAGGTAATAAAAAATAAAATTAAACAAAATCAAGCTAAATAAAATAAAATAAAATAAATTAGCAATATTTGAAATAAAATAACTTGAGTAAAAATAATATATAATCAAAAATAATAATAATAATAACAAAATAAAATAATGTTATGTGTAATAAAATAAATTAAAGTAAAATAAGCTGAAAAAAAGTGAAATGAAATAAAATTAAATAACATAAGTAAAAATGAAATCAAATCAAATAAAAAAGAAATAAATAAAATAATAACAAAATAAAATAAAAAATACTTAATAGAAAATACAGTAGAATACCATAAAACTAAGTAAAATTAATAACCAGAATAAAATATTATAGAATGAAATAAATTGAAATCAAATTTAGTTGAGTTTAAATAGAGTATAAAATAAATAAATAAAAAATAAGGAAAAATAATTAAAATAAAACAAAGTAAAAATTTTTTTTTATCAAAATGAAATAAACTAGAAAAAAAAAAATAAATTAACTTAAATAAAATATACCTATTACAACAAAAATAAATAAATAAAATAAAAATAAAACAAAAAAAAAACAATAAAATTCAGTTAATTAAATGAAAATAAAATATCGTAATGTTAAATAATAAAATAAAACAAAGTGAAATAAAATAAAATCAAATCAAATAAATAAATTAGGATAATATAAAAAGCATTTCATTTTATCCAGTAAACTGAAATAAGTAATTATAAATAAAACCAGGCAAGTGTTACGTGTTTTGTAACTAATAAAAATGGTGTTATAAACATCTAGTTACATACCCATGGTAGGTGTTTATGCCTGGCTATAAATATGCGCCATAAATGCTTACATATGGCCAAACAAATAAGAAGTATGCCTGCACCTACATAATGTTTGTATAGGTTAGTTCAATCCCACCTTCCAATTCCTCTGATTGTAAACAATTTTGTTTTCATTGTTGATGTGCTCTTTCCGAGGTATGAACTTTAGCTTTTGTTTTGTTTGACATGTTTGTGATCTTTGCCCAACCAAACAAAGACACAAATATTTTTAAATGCTCACACATGTTTTGGATATACATATTAATGTTTTACTTAGAACCTTTTCGGAAATACACATTTGAAATTTATATATTTTTGCAATGTGTTTTTTGTTTTTAAGTGTTCACCGTGTTTTTGCTTTTATCGAAGCAATCCATCAATAAGTGTCAACAATCCAAGCCCCAAAACAAAATAGAAAAAAAATCATACTAAAGTGCATAGATAAGCGGTGCTGTGTAAATATATCGCCAGACAAAATGTTTTCACGGAATTGCATATATACAATACATATATATATATATATATTTATACACCCGTGTATATGTTTTTCTGTACATATTTGTATTTTTCCCTACATTTTGGTGCACATTAGTTATCATTGTTCACCGGGCATTTCACTTTTATCAATCAACAATATTTGCTCTGCCCTTTTTGCTTGGCAAGTCTATGGTTAATGGTAAAATATTTGAGAGGTTAAAAGCCGGGCCGAGTAATTGGTATGAGTCGTTATAATGCACTTTGAGTGGTTTGGAGTTAACGCTTACTTTTTCCCTCGAGAAATTGAATTATGACTGATGATGAATGGAACGAAATGTTTGCGGAGAAAATTGTTGCGTAGGCTGAAGTGCGTGATTCGCAGGTTGGTTTTTGTTATTTTTCCGAAATTTCATGGATTTTCAAATTACACTGCAGGTTATGTAGAAAACTTATTTAATAGTAAAAATAAAAAAAAAAATTAAGGTGACGTTATAACATTAGCAAATATAATATTATTATTTTTGTAGCTGAAAAACAAAAGCTGCAGACGAAGTGTGGCTCATCTAAAATGCTAACAAAAGTACAAAAACTACTCTCGTCTTCTGGCGATCACTGTAACTCTGCTGAAAGTTTAAAGAATTATTTTTGGTCGGAAGCATAACAACAACGTCAGAAATAAAAGTAAAAAGTATAATAGAGATAAGTTGCCAAATATGAGTAAACATAAAAAAAACATTGCAGAATCAGTCACATAAATCCAGCAGACTTTCGGCCATATTTCTTAGATACTTGAAGTCTATATACTTCAAAATACCTCTCCGAGCAGCGTGACCAGCATTCCTGCTCTAAGGGCAACTCCATCAAACCATTCTTTACGATATTGTGACGAGGATTGGGAAAGGTCTAGCTTTTGAAGAATACACAGTGGGCAGGCTTTTAATAATGTCTTTTGTGTTACACGAGATATTCACGACTGTACTCCGATAAATCACTCTGACGGAAATAACTACCCTACAGTGTATAGTTCTCTCTTTCCTTCTTTGGTATCTCTTAGTTAATATATTGCTTTGCAAGCTAAGAAGTATGGGTTGTAATGTTGTGGCATACGCTGACGGAATCGAATTCGCAGTGACTGACCGACAACACAAAGTTATGAGTGATCTACTTTAAAATGATCTTTAGATCGCAAGCAGTCCTTAAAGTCCGAATTAGTCTCTTTGGCGGTCAAATACCTAGGTATTATCTTATATAGTAAACTCACCTGGAACTGAAATGCGGTACAAAACAAAAGGGAAGACCGCACTCTACAACTGTAAGGCGCAAAACGACAATGGTCTGAGACTGCATATAGTTTACTGGCTATGAAAAGCAGTAATAAGACCTATATTATTCTACGGAGTCACTATATGGTGCTTATCGGATGGCCTCCACACTTATTACAGTAGCAGTGCTTTCAACTTTTATAAAGGTAGTGGAAATTCGGTTTAACCTTCTTCATTCACACCTGTGAATGTGATGAAGTCCTAAACATCTGCGCACGACGTAAGCACACCTTTTTCCTCAGATACGTAACTGTTACGATCGGCTTTCACCAGTAGTAGTAATGTAACCACTTACATCTGGCCATTGAAGGCGCTAAGTATCTGGTTCTTCTAAACTAGATCTCCATGAGCATAAATACCGGAGTAATAACCGGACACTGGCCGATGGGAACTCATGCATAGGTTTACTTTGTTGGAAAGCTTCTAAGTCTGGGCATGTGACCCAACGCAACTCAACTTCAGATAATAAGACAAGGATGACGCCCACTGCAAACTTTTGAAAGATCACCTTTTGAGGCTATGCTACTGGAATTTGTGGTACCTTAATTAGTAAGATGAAGGCTGAGATTACCGTCGTCTGAGAAATGCTCCTAAAGATTATTCCGTATGGAGTAATTATGTGGGTAAGACAGTACCAGCAAATAGAAACTCGAATCATTTTTAAAAAGGTTGATCACGACTAGATAACGATATCGGTAACGGAATCATGGAAGATTGGTATTAGCTTATGACCAAATACTCTCTAAATGTAATACGGATGACCTTCCAAGGAAAGTTACTTCTCTTCCATTAGCGTCAACATAACAAGATCCACTCCAACTCACACTTGTAAGCTCACTATTAAGAATTTACTCCTCCTAGATGCTATCTTAAGATGGAAGAATCTCAATTGTTACAATGGGACAAGGATAATGTGGTCAATATGGGATAAGAGAAATTCATGAGAGCTTATCTCACTAGAATGAAAGGGAATATCTACAAATTTGAGTCCTCTTTGTGATACATCTTCTATTGGATATACACGCAGAGAGGCTGGGCGTAAAATCAAATAACTTCTGCAGAAGTTGTGAGAGGAAAAGGAATCTGTAACCTCACGGCACTTCCGTTGCAAATGCTCTATGATGGATGCCGGTAAATAGTAAAATATCGGGTAAAGGGAGGGCGGACGAGCTTGTAGAAGAGGCTTGCTTTTGTAAGTCCACTATAAAATAGCAACTAATTTCTAATTTTAAGAGGATACTGGAGAATTAACTATGTGACAAGAGCTCATCTCGCTAAAAAGAAAGGATATATCTCTAATTATGGCTGCTCTTGGGATACATCTTCTATTAGGCAAAGAGACTGGGCGTACAATCAAATGACTTTTGCGTAAGTTAGAGTGAAAGAAGAACCTGAAACCTCATAGCACTTCCTTTGGGAAACGATTCGCACTTTGGAGGAGTAAGTTGAAGCTCATAGGGTTTTTAGAGCATTGAGCGAACTAACAGGTGAAAAGATTCAGTTCTGCAAGCTCCAGGCAGGTGTTTAGCTAGAAGGTGGGGGCGTGTAGGATCTTCGGTGAGTCCGTTTGACTGATGCCCAGCAACCACTATACTATGAAGACAACTCTTAACCACTCGAGAATACATGCGCTCATATGATCATACATACATACTCGTATGCAGACTCGTACACCGCAGGACATTGCGTGTTCAATTATACAACTGCGAAACTTCCGAACAGTCATTGAAGCAAATATTTTTTATTATCTATAAAACACTTAAGTTTTATTCACCAACAGAGTAAAAACTTAGCTTAACCTTCCACCTACTCACTAATACATATACATACCTATATGTATATACGAGTATTATGTACGTACAACTACTATTTGCGATTGTAAAACTGTAAAATTATTTTTTTTACGAATTGCTTACTTGTAAACCAGAAACGTGCTCAGCTCTCAAGGCAATTGTGGTTGCGCACTTGTATTAAAGTTCCAGCCACGCAACGCGGTTCCCTGCTGCCAACGCGCTGTTAAGACGAAAGTGGTTAAGCCATGTGGGTATAGCGGGAGATATTGTTTGATTGTGTTTCAAAGCAACAAAAAAAAAAAAAAAAAAAAACAAAAAAAAAAAACACGCGAAAGATGATGAAGAAAAATAAAACATTAACAACAAGTATAACAGCGCACAACGACTGCCGAAGAAAGTGCACAAAGCTGCGAAGAACAGTCGTAGTGCATGCGTGACAGCACGTCCGAGCCAATAATTTGCTATTCGGGCTTTTGTCCCATGCAAACTACGCATGGCGGTTAAGTGGATGCGTGTTATCGGCAACGCTTTCATATTGTTATTACCTCAGTTTTGTTCAAGGACATTCAAGTTGAGAGAAAATTTTCGTTTTTATGATAAAAAACGAAAATCGATCTTTCACTCGTCGTAGGGTAAAGTGTAAAAGAAGACTGTGCTCATCAAGCAACGTCAACGTTGTGCAGGAAAAGAGTGAAGGGTGATTCAAGTAGGGGTGTTTTTTTCAATAGTCTCTTTTTTGACAGATCACCCGTGAGTCGTGTCAAGCTGTCTTGTTATTTTTTTCAGTATTGTTTGACATTTCATCATGGAAAGACCTACGTCTGAACAACGTTTATAAATCACTCAACGTATGGTCAACATAATTGGCCTACTGAGCGTACTATTCGCAACACCACCACCGATCTTGAGACCCAGCATTCATTATTGGATAATATTCGACCGAATGAACCACATCCAACACACAATGAAGAAAATATAGGGCCATTGGGACGCGTTCGCAGCAAATAGGATTGACATATGGAAAGACTTGGCGTAGTTTACGTCGACTTCGCTTCGCTCCATGCTTGCTATTTCGTCTAGAAAAAAAAAACGGTTTGGGATAGTTTGTGGGCCGTTGGAATTATCGGTCCATAGATCTTCCAAAAAATAATGCCGGCGAGAACTTCGTCAATGATGACTATACTTGCGTCGTAAAAACCGACTATTTGATGCCTCAAATTGAAACTCGTGATCTCGGCGACATTTTCTTTAAACTAGGCGGCGCCACTTCCCACACATCGTATAAATCAATGGATTTATTGCGAGAACACTTCGGATAACAAATAATTTCACGTTTTAGGCCGGTCGATTGGTCACCAAGATCATTTGATATTACATCGTTAAACTTTTTCCTGTGAGAAAATGTAACTTCTAAAGTCAATGCGGAGAATTCCGCTTCGATTCAGGCCTTGGAGCAAAACATCACAGGAGTCATTCACCTATTACCAGTCGAAATGTTCGAAAGAGTCATCGACAATTGGACTCAATGGATGGACCATTTGAGACGTAGTCGCGGCCAACATTTAAAAGAGATAATCTTTAAAAAATAAATGTCAAAGAATGTTCTTTCGAATGATAATAAACATTTCCCATTAAATTTGAATTTTCTGTGAATTTTTCTTTAAAAAGTAGGGAATCTCGAAATGGATCTCACTTTATATAAAATTGTAAAATAAGCTTCTGAAAAACGCTGGCCAGAAGAACCTGTGAGAATTGTGATCCGGTTACTAAGAAAGTTGTCTCTCAGAGACCTGATTAATGCTTCATCCTGATTTCCAATAAGAAGCATAGATCAGCTATAGCATCAAACATATGGGCTACTTATTAGGAAGGCAAGATCGCTGATAAACTCCCAAAAATTGCGAACTTGGTCCAGTATTTGGTGCGCTTAACGTGGTTCGTAACTCTCTGCACTTCATCATTGGTTAAACAGATCATTTTGAAATATCAAACTGATTCGATTTTTATTCGTCACTTAGGTCTTTTTGAAGCCTTTGGGACTCGGCCATCCAGACTAACATACTGTACTTTAACCCAATATATATTGTCAATAACGAAAACATGACTCGGTGATTTAGTTAACAGAGCAACTAACATAGCATTGTGGCTCTTTGCCATATGCTAAAAATTTTTTTTAAGGATTGACTGTTCTTCGTCTATAGTCATGTAGCATCAAGAATCAACTAAAAAAAAAAGTTTCTCTGCACACATGCGATTGGCACTTGACTTAAGAAAGCGCTAACCAAATGCAAGGTTAGAGAGATCTTTTGTGCTTTAAATGTTACAAGTCTTACTTTCAGTTGGTTGGTTGGCTGAAATGACCGAGGATGTCCGGACCTAGGCCAGTGAGTAGGCTAATTATGCATCCCTGCTTATCCCTGTTTTGGTTTATTTTATTTTATTTATAGTACCCTCATGAAGGGTGAAACCTTTAATCTTTCTGCGTTCCATTCAACTCAGAATTCAAGTGCGCGCTCGATTATCCGTTAAAGACGATTAAAATGTTCACCCGAAGAGAGAAAGGCAATATCATCTGTGCAGCAAACCATCTTTGAGAGGGCACAGAATGCCACCTTGTTGAGTACCACATGCATTCTTTGGGCAATTTCAACTCCTTTACCATCCCTCATAGCTCGCCTATTGCCTAAGATATGCTCCAACCAGGCAACTAAGCTCTGATTTATTCCAAATAAAGCAAAATATGAGATCGATGGTGTGATGTTTGCATTATTAAAGGGGCTTTTTCTACGTCAATAAAAGCAGCGAGGGTGTAAACCTAACTTATAGTGTGGGTCCTAACTACCATTCATTCGATCAGAATTCTCAAACCGAGGCTGTGCACATTCGGTGGCTCCTACTAACGAGAGGAAGTACAGTTAGGTTCCTCTTGGCTCAAAAAATGCTGCAGCGTCACAGCGAGCTTCGTTTGAATCATGCTTAGAGTGATAAAGAAGCTCGGTCAGACGGTGCTTTTCAAGTTCGTGAACTTCGTGGTTGTAACTTCTTATGTTTTTTAGGCTTTTAAGGTGAATCTTCTGCGCCCTTCTGCAGCGAATAAATCAACTCTTCCTTTAATTTTATGATTTAAAATCACATTCCTCAAGTTGTTTGTGACATAATCACCACATTCAAATTTAATTACACCTTTGAGCTTCAAATCTCGCTACTGAAATTAATTAGCCACTTTTGTCAAACCTTTTGAATGACGGAAATTTGAATAATTCTCTTCTCACCTGTGCGCCACCACAGTAACCTGCCCCCCACAAAAAGACTAACATACCTATAAGTAATTATGCAAATTATGCGTAGGAATATGTATGTGCGTGTCTGTATATTCAACTAAAACGCAATTTAAGCATTTCATTTGTATTGTATTTACGCCCACCTACAGCAACAACAACACCCTATTCTTCTGCTCATTTGTATTTATACAAACAATAGAAAGTGTTAAATATTGCTACTGTACACTGCCAACTGTCGCCTTGTTTTCCACACCACCCCAACCCTCGCAGCATTGTGTTGTGCTCTTACCTGCTATTCCGAGTGGTACGCCCAGATGTTGGCAGGAATAATAAACAGGGAAGAAGCAACTCTTTGTTCATTGTAAAGTAAGATAAACAAAACACATGAAGCTAATGCCAATTGTTTGTGTTTGCCTCATTATTTGATAAACAATTGAAACTCATGCATTTGTATCACGATTTTATTGTTAAGCTATGGCGCTTAGATATACGTATATACGAGTATGTAAAGGGTGGTTAAATTTCAAGGGCCGATGTTGATTTTGAATAAAACACAAACTATTTAGGAAATTATTGAATTTTTATTTTATTATGATAGTGGTATTACTCAATTATGTATGTAACAAAATATCGGCCAAATGAGCGCCGCGACCTCGGCGGCACACCTCCATACGATGGTCCAAATTTTCGATGACGCTGAGGCATAATGGAGTTTCTATGCCGTTAATGTGCCGAATTATCTCATCCTTTAGCTCTTGAATTGTTGCTGGCTTATCGACGTACACCTTTTCTTTCAAATAACCCCAGAGAAAAAAGTCCAACGGTGTCAAATCACATGATCTTGGGGGAGATCTTACGTAAGATAACACGGCCATTGAATTTGTTGCGCAAAAGAGCCATTGTTTCGTTAGCTGTGTGTGTGTGTCTCTCCATGGTTCAAATTGAGTAAGTCTGAAATAGAGAAATGTCAAATTAAATTCGGAAAAAAACTTGGCGTTTAGGTGTGGTTCACATTCAACATCGGCCCTTGAAATTTAACCACCCTTTACATATAGGCATAGGTACATTGCAAGCCATTGGAGAAATTAAAAGTCTTTATTAGCGTTAGATTTGAAAGTGGCTTTGAATGAAACAATAATTGTCGCAAAAAATGCCAACGAGAGCCTTAATTTAGATTATCGTAAATTGGAGATTTATGGATGTGATGTTTTATGTAATAGATCCAACTAACGGGTGATCCATTTTGAGGTCTTGTACTTTTTTGAAGAAAAAAATGTTTATTATTATTAGAAAGCACATTATTTGGCATTTATTGTATTTTTTGAAGTTTATCTCTTTCAAATTTATCCAATAGGTCTCAGATGGACCATCCGTTGAGTCCAATTTTCGATGACTCGTTCTAGCATTTCGACTGGTATCTGGCGAATGACACGTGTGTTGTTTTGCTCCAAGATAAGCGGAATCGAAGCGGAATTATCCGCATAGACTTTAGAATTTACATTTTTCCCACAGGAAAAAGTCTAACGATGTAATATCAAATGATCTTGGTGGCCAATCGACCGGCCTAAAACGTGAAATCGTCTGTTATCCGAAGTATACTCTCGATATTTGACGCGATGTGTGGGAAGTGGCGCCATCTTGATCAAATCAAATGTTGCCATTATCACGAGCTTCAATTTCAAGCATCAAATAGTCGGATGAAATGGCAGCTCTTGAATCTCTTAAGATTGCTCTTCGTGCCAAATGCGGCAATTTGCTTGCTTACATACCCATTGAGCCAGAAATCGGCCTCATCGCTGAACGTCGAACCCTCTTGGAACTTTTCAAGAGCCCATAGAGCGATGCGATGCCACTGTGGAAGGTCGAGCGGCTTTAGTTCTTGCACGTTTTCAATTTAAGATTTCGACGTATAGTGCGCCAAATCTTTCCATACGTCAGTTCAAGTTGCTGTGAATGGCGCCGAATCGACTCTCCACGGTCTGCGTATACACTCTCAGCTACGGTCGCTATATTTTCTACACTGCATACTGCTGGATGTGAATTAATGCTGGGTCTCAAGATGATTGATGGTGTTGCGATTAGTACGCTCAGTAGACCGATTATGTCGAGCATAAGTTGAGCGAAGCGCGTGAAACACATTCTTTACAGAACGAGAATTTTCGTTTCCATGATGAAAAGCCAAACAATACTGAACAAAAATAACATGACAGCTTGACACGACTCACGTGTGATCTGTCAAAAAAAAAATTTCTACACAACACTTTGCTTAGATTAACGCGGAGGCTACTCTTCAGCCCGGGAAGTGGATCATAGACTGACCTTTTGGAAAAAATGTTATTCATGGTACGATTTATTTGAAATTCCGCTGATAGGTGTTTTTTGCTTAGAAGGAACACTTCTACCCACAGTAAAACATGCACATGGTGCTGGTGTGCCTCTGTCCACGTTAAAATACCTTCTCAAGTTGGCCCCTGCCAGAGAAGCAAACACCAGATGGCTGAACGAGGTCATGTAATGTTGGATGCGGAAAAATCGAAACATCTTATCCTTCCAGATCGGTTCTCCATTAACATAATGGCGGGCATAATAACTGGACACTGTCTAATTGGGATTAATGGAAAAAGAATGGGCTTTCACTTTAATGATTTTTGCCGCAGCTGTAGGGACGAAGAGGATGAGGAGTCTATCGAGCACTACCTCTATCACTGCCCAGCCCTGACATCTGCGCTACACAAATTCCTCAGAAAGCACTTCTTCGACTGTCTCGCTGAGCTAGCCTCAGCGGATATTGGAAATCTCCATCATTTGAGAAGGTAAACACAATGGCTCTATTGGTCTAAGTGCGTTGGTAGTGACCAGCTGCCGCATCAACTCAACTGAACACCCACATGGATATTGAATTCATTTGTTACAAAAAATGTGATAAATGAAGGATCGCTCTATCGATTTTGTGCAAATCATCTACTAAATAATCCAAACAAAGCCTAGATATTTTGTTTGGATAGGTGGGCCCGTTCTTCAATTATAAAATTACAATGAAAAGTGGCATTCATTTTTGTATATGTAGGGCTTATAGGCACTAAAGTTTATACTAGTACCAGTTACGACCAGTAGAACTCTAGGTAATAAACAGAGCTTACAGCTTTCACCACACCAAGCTTGAACCAAACTGTAAAAGACTTTTGCCACTTGCGTGAACATCGGAGCTTGGAACGCCTTCCGAAACTAATATTTAAATATTTATTGTAAAATGTAAAATTCCTTGCAGCAAAATACATACATATGTATACTCATAGTTGACACCATTCCATAATGAAAAGAGTTTGCATGCCATTATAATAAAAATTTAATTTAAATAAAGGAATTCAAGTGTATGCCAGAGATTATAACCATAAAAGTGGATGCATTACCACCATGCGAGTATATGGTATATGCAAATAAGGGAATGATGTGTGTATGCAGAGACGCATGATTATAGGTCATATATGCATATGTGTGAAATTTAATGAAATTTAAGAAAACATGTTTTAAGAAAAATATTAAACTCTCATTTATATACAAAAGTTATGTATGAACACAAGTAACTCTCTAGATGAATTTGCGTATATCGAATGCATTGCTCATGCAAATTGCTAGAAAAGTTACTCATACGCCAACGCTTACCCTGAAACCTTAATAGCCTTTCGTACAGCGATGAATATGCACTTTGTGGCTATTCATTGCGAAAATATGTATTAAACATAATATTAAAATACTGTATTGTAATACAGTGAGTGCAGAGCTTGATTTTACGCATAAATGTGAGTTTACGGAAATCACTATTCCAGAAATTCAATTTCAGTAAATACAGCATAATTATTACAAAAGTAATAAAAATAAGAAATAGTAAATTTTTTAAATATGTAAGTGAAATATTACAAGAAGATAGTCTGCTATTCCCGTAGATGCAATTTTTCGACACTTGAAAAGTAAAATCTGTGTAAAAAATGGAACCAATACACGCTTCAACAACGCATTTAAATGATTAAAATTCCCTAGAAAAGTTTCATCGAAAAATCACCTTGCCTGACTGTGCATTTGGAGCTCGGAAAATCCAAGATTTATTGTTGAAAAGCCTCTCCAACTTCAACGAGTAACTGTTTGGTGCGGTTTATGGTAAGGTGGGGTCATTGGATCTTACTTTTTCGAAAATGAAGCGGGAGCAACAGTTATGGTGTAAGCGTAGCCGTGGCGTTCATTTGGGTGATATTGTTTTCCATTATTAATGGCATATCTTCCTCTTTACATTCAACCAAACATCCGATAATTTATTTAAAAAAATTCCATTTTTCTTTGAATATCAAAATAATGCCTTTTATTTTCTTATCTGAACGCCGCAATAACAAAGTAGTACCTTCAGATATTAAGAGCATGGGAGTTCACCTTCCCCCTTAGTTCGCGTCCAAACTGATGTTGGTTGGTTACCCAGAGGGCACTTGGTATAAGGCCGGAATGAGCCTATTCAATGACTTATGTAGGTGCGGCTGAAATGGGAGGTTGACAATCTTTGAGGTTTGGTAAGAACAAGACAGCTTTTCAATAGATATTCTGAGATTAATTAAAGCAATATTACATTAGGACCACAAGCAAACTGTTAATCAGCTGTCTTCTAAAGCAGACTTCTACATATTGTCTTTTATTCTTAAATAATGATATGGCAGTACATAGTGAAAAATAGTTATTACTTTTAAGTAAGGAAGTATTCAAAATTTACCGTCATCAAAACATTTATTCTTACCACAGAGAACGCAACTGTAATGCTTCTACTACTCCATGTATTGCTGTACCGGCCTACATTCTTCTACCAAGTGCCAGTGCATATGTATGTTTGTTAGCATGACTTGTATTTTTTTTTTACTTTTTTATATACTTTTCCCCATCGATTTCCCATTGCTTTGTTTGTGAAATCAATCATTGCATTTCATTTTGCGCAAAGCTAACACACTCAATTCCTGTTGATTATATGTTCTTTATTCCATTTTCATTGTGTTGAGTCAGAAATTTGTTGAAGCATAATAAGAATTACTAACCCTTTCTTTATTTTCAACTACAGAATGTTATTGCAAAGTAATAAAATGTAGTGACTTGCAATAAATACAGTTACCTGGCAGTGTAAAGCTTAACTAGTGCACAAAATGTCTAGTTAAATACTAGTACCAATCAAATTATATTATTTTGCTATATATCGGCATATATTTTGCAGCTCACCAGCAGTGGGAATAATATTCATTTTCATCACCACGCCACTGTTATGTTATGGTAATTTGTAACATTACATGGATATGTTAAATTCTCTGTTATGCTCTGTTGAAGTGCGCTGCAACTCGTTACTCTCTACATCGTCGTGATAACCGAGTGGTTAGCAGTTGTGGGAATCCATCGTTTGATTTTTACTTATTATAAATAGTTTTTGAGTTAAATTCTTTTTACGCATTAAATATTTTAGTTTTTTAATTATATTAATTTTGATTTTGAAACTTTTTTCATACGGAATTAAAATGTTGTTATTATAAATAAATAGTTTTTGAGTTAAATTCATTTTATACATTAAATATTTTAATTATTTTAATTTTGATTTTGAAACTTTTCATATTGAAATAAAATGTTGTTACAATATTATAAATATATAGTGCTCTTTAGCAGTTTTATTTTATTTTTATTAGTGGTAAAGTATCATAGAAATTAAACTAAATTAAAGCACAAATGAACTTAAACTAGTTAATTACTAGACTAGTTTAAAGTTGACGCATAGTCGGGCAAATGAGAGATCGTAGGATATCGGGTCGTTAAAAATACCAGTTGCTAGCATGAGAAAGAGTTGGAAGATGAACTAGTTGAATTTTAGTTTATTTATTAAAAATATTCTCAATTATATTAACTTGACAATTAGCTGAAGTAAAAACTATTCATTTAAAAACATTAAAAAAAGTTGATTACCATTTTTTTATGAAGTTTTTTTAAAAAAAACAAAGCTTAAAAAATTCAATTAACATTTGAAATGCTTTCCTTTTCATATTTAGGCAGGTTTTTTTTTTGATAAAAACGAAATTAAAATTTCATGGTATTTTATGATTCTAGTCTAGGTTTCTTAAATAAACTTAAACTTTTTTTAAAAGATTATTTTTATACTAAAAAATATGTAAAAGTGAAAAATTTAATATCAAATACAAATTAAATTTTTTAAATAGTTTCTATCCATGCATAGTATAAATACGACTCTTTGAAATTTTATTTTAATTATTTTTGATAAAAAAAACCTTTAAAGTTTAATATTAACAATAACTAATTATAAGGACGTTGCAATTAAAATACCCACTTAGTGGCCTACAGATCAAATGAAAACACCTCACTCGATCGACATTTGGGTTGTATTTGGCGGTAACTTAAAATTACTGAGATATATTTAAATTAGTTTAAGAACTTAGTTAATGTGGTTATTTACTATTCTTTGACTCCCAATTTTTTTTTAGGATTTTTTTTTATTTTTTCACTATATTTCAGTTACAAAAGTTAGCTTGTATGAAAACTACTACGTATTTCTTTTCTCTTTTCAGAATTTTTGAACCTGTAAATCTCATTAGAAAAAGAAATTAAGAAAAATCCAAAATGGTTGGACTAAATTACTGAAACTGGTGAGTTATACTCGTAAGGGTGTTTTGTTTTAGACGTGTTGTTTTCAAAAGAGGTAATAATTTTCCAGAGTTGGTAGGTGGCTTTGACAGCTGTTACTCGATTTACACTCAGTTTAGCTTGTCAATTCATAATGAACAGACTTACTCCGAAGCAACTATGTAAATCGTACAAATTTATAACTAAACTAATGGTTTTAATTATTTCTTTCATTTCTATACTATTTTTTGAAATATCAATTAAATACTATTAAAATTTTGACAAAAAATTGTGTAATTTTATTTTATTTTCTCAATATAAATTGCATGATTTATATTATTGAAGCTTGGTAAAAGTAATTAAATATTTGCAATTTATTTTCTGAAAAATATATTTGCAATTTTTTGTCATCAATAAATATTTCTCACCATTCACATTATTTCAATGAGCATCAATTAATTAATAATGCATGTAATTGGGAAATAAATTACGCTTTTATGAATATTCACTTAATATTTACGCAGGCATATGTCAATAAAAATATTTAATATTTATATCTGTACAGTGCGCGACGAAAAAAAAATGACATACGCTTAAAGTTTTAGAATATTCTTTAAAGTTTTTTTTTTTAGAGATTTTATTTGTACAAAGCTGCTATTTACACTATATAATATTTAACTAAAGTCTGTTTCAATAGAATTTTAATTAATTTATATATTTTTTTCTTTACGCACTGTATCCATAAAAATGCACAGTTACTCAGGTATTTGCAGCAGATTGCCAATTAAAGCGAACTGTGACATTTAAAAGTCTATTGAAAATACATAAAAATACCTATATACCTATATACGTATATGCATACATACTTGCTTGAAAGTGAACTGTAAAACCATTAAATATTTCACCCACCATTTGTGGTTTGCTATAAATCACTTTCTACTATACGTATGTATGTATGTGTATACAATACATATGTACGAGTATTTACATATGTACATATATCAGCAATTGGCTACTGATAAATAGTCCATTTGTTTACGTGGGATCTTTTTAATTGCCTCATGCGTGTATGTATGTATGTCCACTTAATGTGAACAACCATTTATTAAAGTAGATATTTATGTATATATGTTTAAATTATTAAAATGCTGGCAATAAGAATTACTATGGCTCAGGTATTATTTAAGTCAAATAAAATAAATAATTGCCATGTAAATGCTTACACCGTTATTTTGTTTTGTTTTTTAAGTTTTAAGAGAACTACGAGAGAGCCGAACACTGACAGAGAAAATGAATAATTGCTTCTCTTTTCCTTTCCAATATGTAGCAACGGCAAGGGCTCTTACAAGGTAGACACATTTTTTGTATTTATTCTTTCCGATGGGCCAGTGACTCGGTTTTGCGATTGCAAATCTATACTATATACATTTTCCTAGACTTCTGTAATAGCGCTTAATTTTTGGCCTGTCATAATTGGGCTTTGATATGTACGAGTATATTTATCTGTTCATTGCTAATCGTTCAAATTGCTAGTGAAGCCCTCTCCTGATCATTCCTAGCAGACATGGTGTTAACACCACTTCAGATTAATTAAAAGATGCTTTCGACATTACTAACTCGTCAGCTGTTTCGTTACCAAAAATGTTCCTATTGTCAGTAAGCTATGTATGTATGTTAGATGCCCAGCCATCGGGTAGAAAGTTTTCTTAGTAGGATAAAGCGCGCTAATGCCATCAATAAGAGATCATCCGCATATGCTACAACTTTCCCTTTTCCTCTGTTGAGTTTGCGTAGTACTTCCATCGGCGCCTTCAACCATAGAAGCAGGGATATTTCACCTCTTTGAGGAGACACCATTGGTTACGTTGCCAGTGATTTTATATCAGTTTCATATGAGTGAGTAGTCGTTATAAAACCCTAGTTACATATGTGAGTACACATTTCAGTTCTTTTCTTATAAAAAGTGTTAGAAAATAATTATAAAAAAATTTAAATGAAATAAAACAATTTAATTTCGATTACGTTCGATTAATTTTTCTTGGAAAAAAGTTCCATATTGTACTTTAAAGTCTTTCTTTATTTTTTTATTTTTATCTTTTTTCTATATGGCAAAATTCAATTTGTAGTGTTGAAAGTATATTAAATGAAAATTGGCAACGATGTACAATAGTTGTGGTGAATTTAGTGTGTCAAGTTATTTACCACAAATTTTAGCATTTATTAATGTGTTCGTTAGGTTTTATTACATGGAAAATTTGGCAACATAGAATAGGAAGAATAGAAAAAAAGTTATAAGAAAAAAAAGAAGAAATTTGGCAACAGTGACATGAAAGCCTTCATAGCGAAACAACAAAAAATCACATATTCTTTTTGTATGAGAAACCTTTTTGCTTATACCATATGGCTTCCTTCAAACGAAATTAATTTTCATTTTTATTGGAATATGAAGAAACGTGTTTATTTCCGAAAAAGCAGCTATAACTTCTACCAACCACTTTTTTTCAAAAAATATATGGTCTGAGACAGTTCCATAAAACTAAAAATCCAAAAACAAAAACTGTTTTAAAATTTTTCATTTAAAGTGAGCTGAGCTGTTTTGTCTCAAATATTAAAAAAAAAACCTAAAATAATAATAAAAAAAAAATTGTTCTAAAAAATTCATTAAAAATTCTTTAAAAACATAGTGTAGCCAACTCTTATCCTTAAGGATAAAGGATGATTTTAAGTTATATACTTTTTTTTATTATTAAATTTATATGATATTATAGTTCACAATATATTTATATAAAAAATTATTAAAATTGAGGAACTTATTCATTTAAGGGTTAAAATAAATATTTGTAAAATCCTTAAGGAATTTTATTAAATTTTTACGCACAAACTTTTTCAAAGCATTTTAGTCAACCTTCAAGGCAAAAGTAACTTAAATCGTTTGATATATTTTATTTATTATTATTATTATTATTATTAGGTTAAATATTTGTACACTAACATAAATATACGTATTGTATGTATATACTATGCATGTGTGTACGAGTATTTAAATTTATGCTAATCCTAAATGCGAATTACACATATGAATTGTCACTCCAAGGCAAATATCAAGGCTAAATGTATAAAATCCGGAAATATAAAATAATTTGTAGCTATTGAAATTGTTGAGAGTTGTTTTACCACTTATATAATACATTATAACAATAACAATAGCATCAACAATCATTACAAAAGAATATTTACCGGCTGAATGGGTTTGTGAATTTTTTGCAGCAAATATATTTGACATGAAAAAGCATAAATTTTTTTTATTTTTATTGTAATTTTATAACTAGATGGCAATTTCCTAGACTTAATTTTCCGCATAATAAATAATGTACATATATATTAGTGAATGTGAAAATTCACCCTGCAGTTAGACAGCAAATTAACACATTTGGATATCATACTCACATACTCACGCGGATTCACACTTATATTGTTAGTAATAATATAAATACATAGAATAGTATCTAAATTCTTTCACTGTACACTGCTATTTATTATACGGTGGTGTGACACAACATTTAGAGAATGTCGGTGATTGTGGTATGTTGCCCGGGAGACTGGTTTTTGATAATATGATCTAGGCGAGATTATGTCCTGATGACGATTCCCGGTGTTGCAGAAGTCGTTTGCCATATCGTAATATCTCTGATATACCGTATTGTAAAATATTGAGGTGTTAGATCATTTTCAACTTGAGAGCAGTGACCTCCATGTATAATGAGAATGTTTAAAAAAATCCAGTAGTGGAATGTGCTTCTTTCTCGTTTTAATTTTATTAATATTGTACATGTGTCCCAGAAAGAGCCTGTTCTAAGGGTATCATGGAACATACCTATTTGATTCACATCTTTTGGGAGGAGACTGACTTTGAGCTAATCAGATTATGCATTGAGAATATTTTCTCTTCATTCTGCTGACCGATTGTGATCATCACAGTTTTCTGTGTGATTCGACTCGAAGAAATCAAAATCGCTTTTTTTTGGCATTGGCTTTTGAGCTGGAGTTAGCAGAGAGTGGTTTATATATACCATAAAACGTTTCAGACTCACAGGGCGGAAGTTGAAGATATACTTCATGATATGTACTGCCGACTGTTCAGTCATAAATATCAGCTTTAATTTCTATACATTTGAAATAAAACAAATTCTATAAATATATTTTTATATAAAATGAAAAAGTGGCGTGCAGCTTTTTAAATTTTTTTTATGACTATTTTATACATTTAAAAATATATTTTCACCAATTACGTATAATTTTACCCATCAACAATTCGATTCGAAAATTAAACAATTGCTTTTTAGTTTTATTTAGATTTTCCAAAAAAAAAAAAAACGCCACTCAACATGCCTTCCAATTCACAGTTGTTCCAGCGGGTAAACGCCCGTGGCTTTTTGGTTTATTTACGCAGTAAAATAATATTAAAAAAAAGCGAATTTTCAACATTTTAAATTTTAACTTTTTTGTATAAATTTATTTTATTTGCTCCGTTGTTTACACATACACATACAAATATTTTTAAAACAATTTAAGTAAATATTCAATTTATTATAGGCAATTTGTACTTTTAGTTGTGTGAATTGTTTATTATGCTAATTGTATACCTAAATGTACTGGGCGCACAAGTTGTTGGTGTTTAAATGGATAGTTTAGCATTTAAAAGTAGCATTAAAAGCACTGAAAAAATAATGCATTGTAATAAACATTTTTTATGGTTGAGAGCGCAAAAAAAAGGGATTTTTCTCATAGAAGAATTTTTTACACTTGGACTTGACTTGAACTAGAAGAATTCTAGCACAGTTGGAAAATGTTCAAGACAATTTAACTTAATTTTTTATTCAAATTAATTTTCCACAACTTTTGGATGTTGGTGGCACCGAGATTTGAACGCAATGGTAACCACTCGGCTACCGCGGTTGTTTCGGACTTTACATTAAGATATATTACATGCACCTCTCTTAATTGAAAAGCATTCCAATAGGTCTGAAATATTGAAGATCGCAAGTATACTATAGTAAATAATGTTTCAAAGCAGCAGATCCTATTCCGAATGGCACAGAACATTTCTGTTGTATCCTTTCGAAGTAGGTCAGATAGCTATACAATCCGAATCTAATGGGATATTACGTCCATCCATACAGAACGTTCCGATACAATGGTTTTGAAGTCAAAATTGTATCGTGAATTAATCGTTAAAACAGATCTTTCTATAGCTAAATAGGCTGACGGGACAGTACTATAGGTATACTGACAACGAGTTTGATGCCTGTTATTTAGTGTATTTTCAGCTTTCAATGTTGTCTATGTAAATAAATTTTCGCTGTGAATTTTCTTCATAAGCTCAATCGTACAAAGATCACTGAGGGCATGGTAGAACGATTCAATTTCGATAATCTTCTTTTCATCTTTGATGGCACGGACTGCTCTTACACGATTACAGCCGAGTCGAAAATTGTTGTTCTCTTCGCCGTTCGAAGCCAATTAGAGATGATGTGAAGTCAAGTTGCTCTCCGTCTGATCTCATCAATGAAGTGAAGGTCTTCCTTGCCACTAGTGAATACTGCATAGAATACTTCCAAAGTTGGAGTGCTTTCATCCACTCCGCCGCCGCATAACTTTAATCGCTGAATTATGACAATGTCGGTGCCTAAATCGTATAGCTCAACGTGTGACACGAGAGCTGAGTCAGAAAAGCGATAACTTTTTGCTTGATGTAAAGAGATATTTCGTCTTGTCCTCGTTCAGTACCAAACAAATACGCTTTGCTTCCTTATCCGGACTGGTGAACGTAGAACTAACATCACGATTGTGGATGCAAATGATATCAATGCCACCGGCATACACCAGCAGCTGTGTGAAAATTGTACCTGATCCATATATCTCTAATGTTAGAATTATATTTTTTTATTTTTTATTTAAGTACTAAATTGTAGAACCCACGTGTTAAGTACAAGACAAGGTGACTGCCTGAAACCTCACTTGATATCGTGCCTTAGAGAGGTTCTTCCCGTTATTAATGGAGCTTTGGTATTGTCCTGTGTCAGTTTACTCAGCCGTATAAATTTCGCTGGGATACAAAAGAGGAATAGAGGCAGCTCCTTTTCATGCTATCGAAGGGAGCATTGATAAGATAGAAGTGCTTTTGGCTCCTCCTGCTACAACAATTTAGCAAAACGTTGCAAAGTATGCAGTCTATTTCACTTCTACTTCGTCATAGCAAGTCGCGAAGCAATCTGGTAAGACGAGAAAGTTCTCATAAGTGTATTTCAGGCATTCATGAATAAGACCGTATAAAATACTCTCATATTACTGTACTCTCTAACTCCACTCAGCAATAAAAGCAGTCGAAAAGGTAGAGAAAGAGATAGGAGTATTTAATTTCAACAAAATCAGAATTAAGATTTATAACATTAAAGTATTGTTTAGTATTCTGTATAGTGTTTTCGAAACTATTCTACAGCTTTCTACAATAGTAACTTTCTGTGAACAAAATAAGCTGTTATTTAGTGCAAGCACGACATTTAATATTCTTGACTTTGAATTTTGTGGGAATATTTTAATTATTACATATTTATTATTTTTATTTCAAACATTATTTATTATGATATTTTATAATGAAAAATACTTTAAAGTATAATAAGCGCCATCTATCGGCAGCTTTTATTTATGTGGCACGGTAAAGTGAGTTATTCTGCTTAAAAAAGCACTTATCTGCTCAAATTTCTCTTTTATAGGCATTTAAAATAATTTAACCAAATTTCATAACACTTTCTCAATAATTGTTAATCAACAATTTGTTCGCTCAATTGCAGACATTTTTTATTTGCTTTTATATTAAATGAAAAAAAACTTTAATTAGAGCAATTAATTAGAATAATTAACTTTAAATGTATTTTTAATTAAAATTATATATCATTTATTTTTTTTTTGCTTTAATAAGCGTATTAAATAAAACTGTAATCATTGTTATCTGCGCTTCTGTATTTTTCAGCTAAAATACAAAACTAGAGATATACTTTCTAATTCGTGTTTAAAAAAAAACACCATTAAAAAGGACAATGTAGCGAAATTTCTGTTGTGTCTGGCAAGCTCTATGTGATATGGCCAGAAGCATTTTTTTCGATTAAAATGAAATTACAATGCGCCACGCATTATAAACAAGAACCAATAAAAATGACAATAATGTCAACAATTATAAGAGCCCTGTGATGGTTGAGGAAAAACGCTTCACCCCAAGATGTTAGCGTGACTCGGCATTAAATGCGTTGATGGTGGGTTACACATAAAATTTGTATAAATATGTATAAGAATATTTTATGAATTTGTGTCTGTAGCTTATCCGTTTTCAAAAAGCAATTTTCTATTTGCTATTTTTGTCATCAAATTAAAATATAGCGAAAAAATATTTAAATTTGTTATCTATATAATTATGTAAATGACTCGTCGTTTTCTATTTTGAATGGATGAAATTTACTCATATAGGTACATGTACATATGTATATATACATTTTTTGTTTTAGAAAATGTCATTCAAAATTTGCATTATCATAATACAATAAAATTTAAAATAAAATTTGCAACTCACTTATATCCAGTGAGAATTTTGGTGAGCTTTAGAGTCATCATCATACTTGCTAAGAATTATTATGTAGCTGTTAGCTAGAATGATGGTTGCTTGGCTGAAGTGGTTCCCGGACTACAGCTCACTTAGGTCACCAAGCGGACCCTTTAAGATATCACTGATTATCTTAATGACCCTCACCCGCTAATAAAAACCATTGTATAGAGTTTGTAAAACTGAGAAATCGCCCTCCTAGCCCTCGGTATCTCGTGCTAGTCTCCAAAGGTTGCCGCCCTAGCGACCTCAACATATTCGTCCAAAGTGTGGGGCTGTTTCTATGGGTTCGGACCAGAGGGAAAGGAGGTTTTAGGGGCTTGCAAAGAGGTGGTTGGTGTCGTGCGGAGTAGGTCATCTAACGGGAGGTCCAGGAATCGAGCTGTTTCGATGGGTTTGGACAAGAGGGAGAGGAGGTTTTAGGGGGCATGCAAAGAGGTGATTATTGTCGTGCATAGACTCATTGCATACACGACATACATTGGATATGTCGGGGTCAACTTCGGATGGATAGGAGTTTAGTCTACGCAGGACTCTCGTGACAGCTCGAGTTCTTCGCCTACAATAGGTGGCGGTTTGGCTCCTAGAACGTCATTCACTGGGAGAGAGTTCAGAATGGTGTTGACGAAGTCTCAATGCATGGCGTTTTATCCCTGTCGGTAAGTCGCTCTGTCCACCGGTTGTCGACATCAGGTGGTTTCCTGTCACGGTCCGGGTCAACTCTGCAGTGTAGAACCGGCCGGATGGTGATTGTTAGTGGTTTCGATCGAATTTTAAAAGGTCGCTTAATCTGATGTCGGCTCTACCAACTACAACATTCAGAAGTCTGTCTCATGTTGGGTCAGGGCATTCCCATAAGATGGACAATCGTCATTATTATTATCATTTCTACAAATTCTGCAGTATTTTTGGATAAAATCTTCAGCTTTTCTGCATGTCGTCGCGAAATGAATAGAGATCTTGGAAACGTTTTATA